>JACEII010000022.1:1634028-1656339 GCA_014332785.1 Antheraea mylitta | reverse complement strand
ATAAACACTTCATGTCAATTTATATTGCATTCATTTATTCCCTAAAATAATAAAGTTATAGTCCAAATTCATTTCCAGCATGTCACAGTTCTTGATATAGATGAAGAATCTGGAAATTATCTTCAAGAAACATTATGCCATAAATATGGTGAAGATAAATTGAAATTTATAAAATGTGACGTAACGAAAGAAGATCAGTTGTTTGGAGCATTCGATGCTGCTTTGGACCAGCATGGTTACATAGATATTGTTGTAAATAACGCTGGATTGGCTGATGAGACTACAATGGAGTCAATAAGGAAAGAAATCGAAGTAAACTATGTTAGTGTCATTGAACCCTTGTTATAGCTTAGATATAAATACTTGAAGACAAATTTATTCTGAAGTATGTTTAAACATATACTTGTAAATACATTTACAGATAGCGGTGGCACAAGGGACCTTAAAGGCTATGGAAATTATGCGTTTGGATAATGGTGGAAAGGGAGGAACAGTGGTTAATGTTTCTTCAATTGCTAGTTTGACTCAATTATGTCCTGCTTTCTTCGTATATTTTGGGACTAAAAGTGCTGTTATGCAGTTCAGTAATTGTATTGGCGTAAGTATGTAATAGGCTGTCGTACCTTCTTAATTGTCTTAATTTTCTGGATTACTTCAAACGATAATGGATTATTAGACAAATTTTGCTATGATATATCTTATAGTAGGAATAAATGACATAGTAAATAATTTATGTTTACAGAATCAAGAACTCTATTCAAGAACAAGTGTTCGAGTATTAACAGTATGCTTTGGCACTACTGATACAGAGATTGTAAACAAAGCGCGTAGTTTTGATAAAAAAATAAATAAACAATTACTGGAGATGAAAAACGAATATTCATTGCAAGAGTAAGTGTATATTATTAGTAGCTATAGTTCGTCCTTAAACAGATCGTCGAAAGTTGTACCGAGGTCATTATCTATACATAGGCGGCCATTTATAAATCCATTTATCGTACATTGTTCACAATATCACTGAGAGGTCAGAACAACAACTAAATCAGTGATGTAAAATATGACATATTTAGCGTCATACTTTTAACTCCTTCTAGCATGTGGCTTTGATTTCATTTTATATACAAGTACTTCTTCGCACAACAAATTATTGGTACTACTAGTTGGCTTATCTTGTCACAAAATTCTTGTTTACTTTCTGTAGTAATGAACATCTAACTTGTCATTTACCTATTGTTATTCTTTCTGTAGTCGGGTTATAGTTTTTTCTTTATCTTAAGTTGACAACGTAAGGCTATTTTAATTTAATGGTATTTTTGAGGAAGCGACAGAGGATTTCAATAGATCTAATTAAGTAGGAATATTTAACACATCAATAAATAAACAAAAACTAAATAACACAAAAAATAATACCATGATATCAAAATTCATATAATCAATATCTACCTCATATTGTTTCTTACATTCCAATGGTTTTTTTTTTCGTGGTTGGGTTTAAGTTTTTAAACTTTTTGTTTTATTTCAAATAAGGTTCAAGTATCTATGAATAATTAAATAAGAATACAACAACAGACTTTTGTATATCATTATATTTACACAGATTGTGTTTTTTTTTTTTTGTGTTCAGAAAAGAGGCAGCAGCAGCTGGTTTAGTAGAAGCTTTTAAACAGGGTGAATCAGGAAGCACTTGGCTGGTTGCAAACAATAAACCAGCTCTTAATGTGACAGAAAATATTAAGAAAGCCTATAGTATCATGTCTGAGCCTTTGACAAATCCTTAATAATGTAAATTATAATGTACTTTAAATAATATATTATGAGAGTTAATTTAATAAAATAATATTTGTCACCAAAAATACTACGAAGAGTTATTAAAATAATCGAATATCTAAACATCTCTGAAAGAAGATTTATTTTTATTTACATTACACTAGCAGTTTCCCGCGGCTTTGCACGCGTTTTCTATTTAGTAATCATTTGCGACATTTTTTTACATAAGTGACTGACGGAAAAATGATGGGTTTTTATACAAACTTTTATCCTCTTTTTCACGACCTTAGGGGTTGATTTTCCAAAACTCCTTAGTGCTCAGTTACAATGTAAAAGGAATCAACGTGCAGTGTTTCACGACCTTAGAAGCCTTAGTAGTTTAGGCTGTGCGTTAAAATGTCAATTTATCTGTTTTTTTTTTGGCATATATATAGATAATTATATATATTTATATATAGCAACCGTAACTTCGTTGTCTGGAAAACGGTATTGTTGTGTCATGTAAATTATTTGTTTTTCATTTGAATTGATTATGTTCTGTTTTGTTTTACTATCTCAACGATATTTTTCTTTGCCATTTGTTTCAAACTTACAAAATTTCTTACCGATTTTGGCTCTACAAAATTATATGTTACTGCTTCTTAATCTCTATGAAAAAGCGTTGAAATCAAAAACTTATATTTATTTATATTATGTATATTGTTAGTAACATGTTATGAATTTTATTGTATTTTTTAAGTAATTTTGTTAAGACTTAAGCAATTACACCATGATTTTTGTGTGTTACTTAAGATTATCGTATGCCTATAATTATGTTTTTTTTTTTTATATTATGCTTGTAATTTTATTGTTACCATGTATATCTAACAGTTTTAATATATACATACATATTACATATATAGCAAAACTGTATAATTACCTAACTTGTATTATTTGATATTATGCCCTCCGTTCCTGCATTAAAGTCTTTGGAAAAATGTATTGTTTTATATCGGATTTAAACAAAATATTATGCAGAGATTAATTTTTATTTCTCGAACTGACTACGCTGTTGATCTAGCAAGGTCTTAACAGTTTCAGCCTCAGCTTATGAATGAGGAATCTTTTTATTTAAGTAATGAAATCAGATTCTACATATGACACCAAGTCTCTCGAAGATAGTATCAGACTCCTACCCACTGAAACAATGCCTTGAGATCGCGTGAATATGCACCACAACCCAATCAATCTAACTGTCACCCTTTTTTTTTACGTGTGGAAATCCCTTATGGATACCCACCCTCCCGGGGGAGAGGGTGGGTTATGTCCGACTCGCATGGACTAAAACCCCACGGTGTACGTCTTCCGCTATGGTTGGGGCGGCACAAGATCTCTATAGGCTTCATCGTGCCGCCCCAGCGGTGTGGCCCAGCAGCAGAAGTGTCGCCGCCGGGCCTTCGTCTTGTAAGGAGACAGCCGGGTACACACCGGCCGTCTCCTTCTCGTCCACTGGACCTGTGTAATGGGAAGATGGGGCTCTAACTGTCACCCTACCCATCATACTATTTATTACAATATAAAGCTATGTCCCAAGCACTCTACTTTGGGCCGGCCTGTCAGCGAAGAAGACGCCTTCTCTAACCGTTTTCTAAATGTATTTTAACGAGGTTGTCTTTTACGTGGTTTTCTTCCATGATAAAATTTGAAGGAAGTTTTATCTCTCTATCCTTGAACCAGTTAGCCAAAGCAGACTAATTCTGACCTAATACTCTGTCCCTGTTGTAATGAGAGGAGTATTGCGACAGCGTGTGGACAGCTTCTTAAGTTATAATTCATAAATAGTTAGGAAAACTTGAATACATTTTTCACTACATAATAGCGATTTTTTTTTAATATTTTGTTGGTGGTAGAGCCACGGTGCAGCTATTATTGATTACACATGAATGGGTCGGCTCGTTCGGGGTAGCACCACCCTCTCACAGACAGCCGACGTGAAGTAACAGTGCTTGCATTGTTGCGTACCGTTCGGTCAGTGAAAGCGCCGGAAGCCCAACTCTCCTCCGCTCTCCTCTAACCCTCTCTCCCTTTCTCTCCATTCCCCCAAACACAGGCTGGTAACGCACTTGCGACTCCTTCAGGTTGCTAGTTTCTATGGATGGCGGTGATTGCTTATCAAGAGGTGACCCATATGTTCATTTGCCTTCTATATCATATAAAAAAAAATTCGTCGCGTTAAACCCAAATTTTTTATTGGTTTTTAACTTTAAAAGTAATGTGCGAGCACGCAAGTGGTAAGCCATAGTAACTTGTTGGGTTATAGTTAAGCCATAATTCTTCTCATGTTTGCTCTTAAATACCATGTTAACTACAACCAGTCTTTTCTCCACTATATCAACCGTCATATCAGTATGAAAATATTTAACCCGTATGTCTCAAACAAATCATCCGATAACTTTGTCGGTCTTTCTTTGTTTAGTTCATCATATGAATTTAGAACACAGTGTTAACAATAATTCGTCTTATAAAAAAATGAGGCGATTTAAGTGGTGTGAAAGATAAAAGAAAAGTTTATCAACACTTAGTATTGTCAAATCTTGTCATTGATAAGAACGCAGACCTGGTTTCAAATATATTTTGGTTGATTTCAACTCAAGCTAACACAGTAGTCTAGAAACCGTAACCGCGTAATCATGTACGAAATTTCGAATAAAATTATATTAATTACTGGAGCCGCAAACGGTATCGGGGCTGAGCTTGTTAAAATATTCTTGGATGAAGGAGCTAAGGTACGCTTTTAAAAGAAAATTATATTTTATAATTAAATTTACCAACAACTTATGTAATTTTATACTAATTAGTGATCGCCTAGCAGTCCAAATTCGAACATAATTATTATTTTTTAAGTTTTCATATTTAGAAAAAAAAATTAAGAAGTTTTCTAATATCTTTATTAATAACATTAAAACTCGTCTATACTATATTATTAAATAAAAATAATGAACACAATTAAACACACAAATAAAGGAGGAAATTGTACTTGATTCTTTTATTTTAAGTTATTTATTTATAGGAGATACAGAAGACTTGTTATTAATGTTGAAGTATGTATCGTTGTACATTGTATTAGAAATTATATAATCATAATTAAGTAAAACCATAGAAACAACTGATTAACTTATATTTTACTTTTTGTAAAAACATTCTTAGGCGCGACTAACGAGTAACATGAGTGAGTGACATCCCAAAAAATTAAATCTTTTGTATGTTCAAAATGTACATTCCTTGTAATATTAACAATTATATTAACTTGTGAAAATACACTTTATTTTTCAAAATGTATATATTAAATCGGTAAAAAATTAGATTTCGCCCGGTTTAACTCAGTTGATGAAATAAAATAAAGTTTAACCTAGGTTATTATCAATTCCCAGAGAATTTTGAATGACAAAACCGTTAACAATTTCTCTTTCATGCTATATGTATATTACACATCTCGAAATTATCTTTATTTATTATGGAAATTTCTGTTTTTTAGATATTTTAATCACTTTTTTTATATTAAGTTGATTTACATCTTTTGTTCCTTTCTTCCATAGCTTAATGGATTATGGTATTTTGTTGTTGCGAACAACAGCTGAGGTGGACACAATATTCCTACTACAAAAACGGGTAGTTCGAGAACATTTGGGACCTCTTGAATCATTAAGTTTCAGGGATTCGGTACCTTAACTCTGCCCTTCCAATATATACTTGATAATTTAATGTATGTCCGCAAAAACTTAAATGAGCTGGATTTATTAAAAGACCGGCATAATTTAAATACTAGAAACAGCAATCAATTAGTCCCATTCGATGTGTCAGGCTCGTTAAGACCAGAAAAAGTTTTTTAGGTAATCGTGTTTGGTTTTATAACAAAGCCCCAAAGCACATTACTGATTTGCTGGGTATTGAGTTCGAGCACAAGTCAAGTGGGTTTTTATATCTAAAAGCTATTCTAGCGGGGATCAATATGTGAACTATGGTAACGTCTGGCAATAACGGCTCTCTCTGTGCATCCAATAAAAACGAATGGTTCTATGTTTTATATAAATATATGTCATAAAAAGGTAAACCAGATCGAGTTTCTTGTGGGTTTTTCTCTATAACTGGATTATTTTCCGATCCGGTGATAGCTTTGAGGTTCATAAGCGCTTTCTCAGGGCCTAAATTGAATAAAGTATTTTTGATTTTGATTTTATTATATAGAAGCTGAAGTCTCAAATAGTATAAATACGTACAAATTATTCAAAGAAGTTTCCCTTTAACACGCATGAAGGTTACATGCAAATTTTTTATTATTATTACAATATTCCCTATAATCTTATAGTTTAGAAGATGGAGCCCCTTATACGTGGAACATATGAATGCAAACGGTAGAAAGTAGGAGCAGGATTATAGTACATGTCTGGATGTGAAACTTTTTTTCGAACTGACTACGCTAATGTCCTAACAAAATCTTAACAGCTTCCCCGGACTACTATGGATGAAGAACCCTGAACTGTATATTTTCGATAATTTATTTTAATTTTTGCTTATGTCTGTAACCTTTACTTGTGTTAAATGTCAGCAATGGCGTGCATTTACAGACGTAAACGACTTCCATAATTCATGCGTGACTTAATTATATTAGTGACGATTATTCTATTGTATTTAGTTTTTAATATATGTACATACAAAATTCAAAATTATTCATACATGTGAGAATGTATGAAAATGAATAGAATACACACAAAGTCGTACTAAGAACCAAAATAAAGTCAAGTAATTGATTATTATCCATCAATGAAAAAAAAAACGAATGTATGTAATCTTATCACTTCAAAACTGTTGCACAAATTCGGCTAATTCATTTTTAGTTGTGTTCGTTATCGTTAGGACAAGGTTTGTTTAAAAACTGTAAGGAAATATGAATTGGCGTTAAAAAATCTGAAGTATAAAGCGGATGAGGGAAACAAAAGGTAGTAAATCTTTAGATATATTGAGAGATTGATCTTCAGTTATCATTTTAGTTAATATCATATTATAGTAGTGCATCCGTGAAAATTAAGGGCAAATGACGAGTAGCTTATAAAATATGAGATAATATGAATACCTCGAGTAAGTTTATTTTGCAGTAACTTACCTATTACTAGCGGGCCCAGCATACGTAGTCCTGTCTTGATTATAAACAAATCCTTGACTAGACATGTACAAAAACCTTCCTCATGAATTATTTTGTCCATTGGTGAAAACCGCATGAAAGTCCATTCAGCGGTTTTTGAGTTTATCACGAACAGACAGACAGATGCGATAGGCGATTTTGTTTTATACTATGTTTAAATTATTTTCCAGCAAGTAACAGTTCTTGATATAGATGAAGAATCTGGAAATTATTTTCAAGAAACATTATGTCATAAGTACGGTGAAGATAGAATTAAATTTATAAAATGTGACGTAACGCAAGAAGATCAGCTGTTTGGAGCATTCGATGCTGTCGTGGAACAGCATGGTTATATAGACATTGTTGTAAATAATGCTGGATTAGCCAACGAGAGTACAATGGATTCAATAAGGAAGGAAATCGAAGTAAATTATGTTGGTGTCATTTGTTCTTATTAAAGCTGAGAAATACGCATAATATTTAAAGACAGTTAAAATTTAAACACATACCTATAAATGCATTTACAGATAGCAGTGGTACAAGGGACATTGAAAGCTTTGGAGATCATGCGTTTAGATAAAGGTGGGAAGGGAGGAACAATAATTAATGTTTCTTCGATTGCTAGTCTGTGTCAACTATGCCCTGCGCTTTTCGTATACTTTGGAACGAAGAGCGCCGTTATGCAGTTCAGCAACTGTATTGGCGTAAGTTTTTAATGAAATGTCTAAGATTAAAATTCGAAAAAACTTCATCTAAATGCTTATTGTGATTGGTGCAAATAAAATTGAAGTTATGAATGCGACAACAAAAATCTGTAATGATTTACGTTTACAGAAACAGGAGTATTATTCAACGACTGGTGTTCGAGTATTAACTGTGTGTTTAGGCGCTACGAATACAGATCTGATAAATGATGTACGCAGTTTTGATGAACAACTAAACAAACCAATACAAGAGGCAATAATAGCCTTATCTATACAAGAGTAAGTGACTCTCATTAGTATCTACATTAATTTACAGCTACTTAAGCAGTCGCTTTCATTTTTTTGCCAGACTCATGTCTTCCTATTTCATTTAGACAATCTATATCTAACAACAATTTCTTTCTGTGTGTATAGTCTGAAAATATATTTCTTAAATAATTCTTTCTATCATTATTCTTACTAACATTATAATATCAACATCAGTTTGTTTCTTATGCTTTCACACTTGGCTGATCATCTTAAAATTGATGTCTGCACTCTCCATACACGTTCAGAACATAGGGTAATTTTCGTTTACAAAAATGTGTCGTCAAGTATTGTTTAAATCTATATTAACCGCGAGTAAAAAAGCTATTTTATTATAATAATCTGTAGTTTATAAGTGATTGGAGGTAAACATATGTAATCTCAGTAAATCCTTAGTTAATATTATTGGTAAGATTAAGTTAAGTTATTCAGAATCTTTTACTATATCGTTCTTAGTAAAAAAAATATTAATTACAGTTTAATAAAGATTTCTGTTTAGATTTATAGCTTTAATAAGTATTCGTTTGTCTTGCTACTATTACAATTTTTCTATCTATTGTTACTAAAGTACCAGTTCCACTAGTTTTGTTACTCGCAATCCTCAATTATGCTGATGCTTGCTATTCAGATTATATTATGCAATTTGACAATATTTTTTTTTTTTTTTTCGAAATGACTACTCTATTGACCCAGCAAGGTCTTAACAGCTTCACCGGACTACTAAGGCGGGCGCTTAAGGTACTCAGCCGATTTTATTTTGGCAACCAGCTCAAGGGTGCACGGCACACCTCGGCTTGGCTGTTGCCTGTTGCATGCAAAATCACGACCTATCTTAGCTAACCTAGCTAACTACTAATATATGTATGAGTTGTTGAAACGTATATGTGTACCAAGCATACAAGCCTCAACAACTCCTCCATATATTTACTATCGGAAAATTGAGAGTTTTTCAGTTCGATAAGGGAAAAAAAAGTAAACCCTTCCACTTTCATGTGTAAGCGTGTAGGCGTGCACGTGTGTGGGGTTGATCGTGTAGTGTTGTAGCGGTGATGTATATTTGTATGTCACCGTATCGCGCAAGCAACGCACTCAAGGGCTCCTTACCGAGGGATCGAACCTAGGCTTGATCCGCTGCCGTGGGAGGCCTAATCGGGTGGGGACAAATTTATGAAATTTAAATTATACTACTTTTATACTCGGATTACGCAAATTATTTAGAAAGAAGAAAGAAAGAGAAAGAAATACTTTATCGTTGGAACAAACATACAATTAAATAAAATTACACAAATTAGTTAAACAGAAAAAAATACATTTGAAAATTAAAAATAAATGTCCAACAATTGGCGAACCCATTTAGCAAAAATGTGCAATACAGTAGTACTGCAGCGCTGGTTTTCGATGGGAGCCCATATGATGATAAACGGACGTTCAGTCGGTCATATTAATGTAAATATAAAATTAAAAACGAACAAAAAAAAAGTAACACAAACACATAACACGTGACGGAAAATCACACCAGAGAAGTATGGCTACTGTAGCCACAAATCTAAGACTAAATAAAACATATATAATTTTAGAAGTAAAAAATACACACCAAAAAATGAGCGTACAATAGAACTGCGTAACTATATTATACGTTACTTTAATTACTGAGTTTGAAGTTGCAATAGGTAGTGCTTATATGAGAGTATGGTGGCGGGATGTTGTTCCAATAACGAGTGGTTGCATATTTCGTTTAAATGTAACATTAACCACATATTGACTGTACATATTACATTGAATGTATTGTTAGTTTAAAAATTCATGTTGCATGATTGATGTACTGTTTCTTTCTGCTTGACACGTACAGTTATTTTCGTGTGAAACGTTTGGTCGAAAAACATATTTTGTTAACTATTTTCAAGGATAATCAGTACTTGTAGTATATCTACAAATATATATTAATAACAGTTCCTCTGAAGATCAATCACGTTAAATCGGCATAAAAATATATCCCCTTGATGACGAATTTTTCGTAGATGATACCAAAGTAAGGAATTTTTGGATTCCACTGACCCTCTGCCATTTTTTTTATTAAACGTTTATTAAATGTCCAACGAAACTGGAGGGTAACAGCTAGTTATAATATTTTTTTTTCGAAATGACTACGCTATTGACCCAGCAAGGTGTTAACAGCTTCACCAGACTACCGTTATAATATTAATATTATAGAATATAGAGAAAATAACTGAGAGGCAAACAACGATAAATAATATTTCTTCTGTACGCTGGTTTAAAGAGTTATTAAAAATACAATTTATAATGGTTGTAACAACCTTATTATGTCCCTATAAGACAAATAGGTGTGATATTCAAACGACCGATAAAACTACAAAACAATACTTTAGATATAGAAGAAAATGTTAAAGATGGCGCTGAATGCAAGAAAGCAAATTTTAAATTTCAACCAAGGTAATCATTATTTTAAGAAATTACGATAAATAACATAGACCTCAAAACATCCATCAGAATGTCAGTGAATATATATAGGTAGACTCTTTTTATTTTTGTACGTGGATAAAAACCCTGCACGGCACACCCAGAGTTTCGGAAAAGCGTGGGTATTGTCTAGGTAGGTAGACCTAGACTTAGTATCTTGAATTCTCATAAGCTTCTCACTGACTCAAGCACTATACATCTCTATACTTCCATGCATAAATTTGCTGTATCTTCAAAATCCAAAGTAGAATGCTGTTGGGGTGTAAGGGGTGTCAATAACATCATAAGACTTGAACACCCAAGCCAACCTCACCTGCTCGTGGTGCACCCTGCTGAATAACGAACGAGGCAATGGCGAAAGCGGGGTGGTAGGGTTTTACAGCCTGACTGGATCGCAACCACCATGTATATGGCGAAAAAGCCCGTAATAGTGATTCGCTTCTGCGGGTCGCGTTTCGGGATCAGCCTGTGCATATTCAACTTTTTGCAGGCCGGCATGATAGTCGCGACCGGCGATGGATAGTGTGTCAATCGGTGGTCGCTATTATTTTTGGATTGCACTGTGCTTACCATCAGGCATAGAGCAGTCATTTGCCGTGCTACAATAATAAAAAAAAAACTTGAGAGGTGTCAAGGGACACCCGGATGGAACGAAGTTCCTTTCGTTTAATTAGTGAAGGAATTGTAATAAAATTTTATTTTTTTTAAGTTATAATAATATTTTTTTTATTATTAACAAATATAATGTTATATAAACTTAATCAGTAGGCTCGATTTTCGTAATAATTGGCTTGTGGTAACTGAAGTAGGAAACATATGTTTGGGATCATTATTACTATTTTTTTTTTATTATTTATTATTTACAAAAAACCTGTATACACTCAACAAAAATAATCGTCGCGACACCACACTGTTCAATGCGAAATAGAAATGAAAATATCTAGCTTGCTTTCTATAAGAGAGAGAGAGACATATAGAGAAGCATGCGACGCCGCACAGCTTACAATAGCTTACTATAGCAAAAAGTGTCGTGACAACTTTTCGTAAGAATTTTTTCCGTCTAGCCCCCTTTCACAACTTCGTTCCAAAAGTTAAATTGAACACGTTTCAAAGTCGTTTGTCAATAACTTTTGATGGAGTGAACTGGTTTTAATGAAACTAAAACTAAACATTACTCGAGGATATGCTTTATTATATTCTTGCTGAGGTTTTATCGTGAACGTATTGAAATGTATTTTATTACTTACTAACCTCTGCCCGCGACTTCATTCGCCTTGAATAGATACTTTGGGCTAATACTAACACGCAGCGGAAGCTCTTAAGAGGAAAGAAACCTCGTTTTTTAAACATTCTTTATTCGTGCCCCGCTCCTAATGGTCTTAGCGTGATGATATATGGCCTATAACCATCCTCGATACATGAGCTATATAACATTGAAAGAATTTTTCAAATCGGACCAGTAGTTCCTGAGATTACCCCTTGCAACGTCACAAACTCACAAACTTTACTTCTTTATAATATTAGTATAGAAGTATAGATTCCAAGACACTTGGAACTTCTTTTTTTATCTAAAAACTACAAAGACAATTTAAATTTACATTCTTATTATATATATTATAGAAGATTGCTATTTTAATATTTCTTTACATATTTGTTGATTTTTTTTTTTCAGAAAAGATTCAGCAGCATTCGGCATAGTGCAGGCTTTCAAATATGGTACGTCAGGAAGTACGTGGGTAGTCGACAATAATAATCCAGCTTTAGACGTGACTGAAAATGTTAATAAAGCCTATGGTATTATGTCAGAGCCTTTAAAAAAATCCTTGTAAAATAAAATAATAATGGGAATATGGATTATTTTATACAATATATGTTGTGTGTCAACACAATAAAGGTTTTTTATTTATCACAATTTTTTTTTTATATCATAGGAGGCAAACGAACAGTTGGGTCACCTGATGTTAAGTGATCACCACCGTCCATAGACACTAGCAACACCAAGTGCTTTGTCAACCTGTGTTGGCGGGGAGGAGGGAAAACGGAAGGACGTAGAAGGGAAGGGAGAGACGAGGATGTGGGTCTCCAGCGCTCTCACTGACCGAACGAAACGCAACAATGCAAGCACTGTTACTTCAGGTCGATTTTCTATGAGAGAATGGTACTACCCCGGACAAGCCGACCCATTCATGTTGAAGCCAGTAATAGCTTCAGCGTGGCTCTACTACCTATAAGTTAAATAGTAAAAGTCCAAAGCTTAGGTATGATGCCCTGAATGAACCGCTTTATTATATAACTAGCTGACCCAGCGACACGTTGCTATATTTCATTTAGTATATGTTGATTTTAAATTATCATAAACTATTTTTAAAATTAAAACGTGGCGCCATCTACGATATACCTATAACAGTCAGTTATACAGTTACCAGACAACAGACTAATTTAAAGCGCCATCTGTTTGAAACTCGCGAAGCTTACGATGAACAACAATAATCAACATTGACAACATTTCATGCAACTAGAAAAGTGTTGTGTATGATAGTGTACGGATATACGAGTAGAGAAAGACCGAAAAAGGTATGGATGGACTGTATGAAAAATGATATGTCCGTAAAAGGTTTGAATACTGAGATGATATCTGACAGGAGAGAATGGAAAAAGAAATCATGTTGTGCCGACCCTATTCAGGTGGGATAAGGGTAATTATGATGGTGAATCAACATTGACAATAATTTAATTTGTAATTTAAAAATTTTGAGGCTAAGATATAAATCATAGTATCTCTCAAGAAACGCCAGCTTTCATGAAGATTGGTTGAGTAGTTTCAAAGTTCAATGTGGACAGTTATCATGACACTGGATTTTTATATGTTAAGACTAGCCGTTCCCGCCCGCTTCGTCGGGCGAATGACATTTTAATGACATTTATATTATGAGCTAGAAAACAAATGAACCAAGGATAAATGCCTGTCTTTTGTTTTATGAGAACAAATTGAGAAAGCATGGCAAAGGGCTCACAGAAATATATAGCCTATAACCATCTACGATTAATTCCGCGTCGAATGGTTGTGGTTTCATCCTGATCGGTCCAGTAGTTTTCGAGTTTACCTCGGACAAAGAAAACAAACTTTGCTTATATATATATATATATTTCAGCATGAATAGGTCGGCTCGCCCGGGGTACCACTCGACCCACAGAAAACCGACGTGAAGTAACAGTGCTTGCATTGTTGTGTTTCGTTCGGTCAGTGAGAGCGCTGAAAGACCACCTCCTTCTCCCCTCCCCTCCCCGACTCCCAAAGTCCTTATTACCCCTCCCGCAAAGACAGGCTACCAACGCGCTTGCGATTCCCCTGGTGTTGCTAATGGCTATGGACGGTGCTGAACACTTAACATCAGATTCGTTTGCCTCCAATGATATAAAAAAATGTATTTTCATGGGAACCAGTTGTTTTTTAATTAACATTAGAACATCAGGTCCTTGAAACGAGGCGTGAAGAGACATTTTTACAGCTCGGCATGAACGAACGACTGTCGTTGCTATTTGACACCGACAGCCGTTGTTGCTTTTGAACTTCACTGTACTTGCCATCGGCACTTTGCAGGCATTTTGCGAAATCTAATAAAAGAAGATGACTCAGAACTTCGTTTTTGTAAAACGGATAAGAAAAAATTTTGTTTCTCATGGAAACAGGATATTTTAATATCATCGGAGTGTGAATACCAAGGAACTCCTCCTCCTCACTGAGATATACGTAGATTTATGAAAATCTAAGATTATGTAGATGGGTTTTAGTATATTTATTTTGACTTAATTTTTTTGAACTCGGTTTTATTTATTGTTACGATTTATTCGTAATTTGAATTAGTCGTGAATTATTTTTTAATATACCAAATGTGAATTCCGTTCTTCGCTCTTAATTTCTACAATTTTTTTACCAATTTTAAATTACTTCTGTTAATAAACAGATAGAAAAAAATCTTGTTTTATCTTGGGAACGGAATATTTCAATAGCATCGGAGTTTGGATACTAAAGAACTCCTCAAAATCTAATAAGAAATGTATAGTGACTAAGATATTTGTAGATTTTTGCAAATCTAAGACTAGGTAGATAGGTTTTAGTATTCTCACCATTACTGAATAGTCTGTGCCAACCAGTACTAAATAGAATAGAATCAGACCAATACTTCGAAAAGTTTGTCTTTGAAAATTCCTCTAGAATTGGCTCAGACTTTTCGAATATTACTCTGAGAAATGACAAACATTTCAATGTAATTTACATGTGTAGAATTCATACGGATTTTCAATTTAGCAATGTAATAAATATAGAAATAGAAATATAGAAGAGCTGTAATATCAATGATATTACAGCTTTTTAGTTATAATATTATTGGATCTAAGTACGTCTGACATGAAAGTACGTCATTTAATCATCTCGAATTGCATAAATATGCTTATAATATACTCGTACTTGGTGTGCGAGTACAATAAAAGTACGAGATCAAACATCAGCCAGTAGTATTATGGGAATAGTTGCATAAGTTATACGTCGGTGCCAAAAGGCAAATAATATCATTGGCCAAATGGTTATTAATTCAATCAATCTTTCAAAGTGATTAATTAGTTAAAACTTCCGATCCAAACTATACGGTATGTGCTGATAATTAAGATTCTATTTAGTTTATAAAATTGTTTTTATTCTATGAACATGATTAAATTTATGATTTAAGATTTGTTATTTGCGTCTAAGCGTAACTAACAATTGCGACGTGTACACGCATATTCATATACAGAGAAAATAATATAATTCCTACATTCTTTGTGAAGTGGAATAGGAAACTTTGATATCATTGCTTCTATAAGTGCAGTCATGTATGATATTAAAGATAAAGTAGTTTTGGTAACCGGTGGAGCGGCTGGTATTGGCGCGGGTATTGTTCAAGCGTTTTTGGAAGAAGGTGCTAAAGTAAGTCTAAAGTTAATATAACAATAATGAATATTCTTATTACATATAACTTTATTATAACTAATTTATTGTTCTGTATGAATATTCTATTTGTATTTTGATTAAAAAATGCTAGTTTAAGACCAATTTTAAATTAAACGAACAAAAGTAATGCAACTATTCTCATGAGTGTTTAAATTTTGGTGTTTTATATTTTGATATGATTATAAAAACTAATGCTCTTTTCTATTCTTTTTATCTTCTAAACTCAGACTTAATTAGGGTCATTCACTCCGTTCCGCTATGTGAGTGTAGCCAAAACAGATCTGTATTTAGCAAAATGTTACATTCACAAATATGTTCACAGTCGCCTACGTTTTCGTTGGCTTTAATAACAACGTAAAACTCAATAACAACAATATATACATGCTGTTTATCATACGCCATTAAACAAGTATGTTTATAAAGTTTAGAAATCGTAAATAACAACAATTTAAAAAATTAAGGTGGAAGTACGTTATTTCATTCAAAATTTAATAACTAATAATAATTATTCATAATTCTTGAAAAATAAGATAATGTAATAACTTTTTTGGAATTTTGCATATACCATTCTTCAAACTTTTTTACAGCACGTAGCTGCTTTAGATTTAGATGTGAAGAATGGTGAAGCATTACTAGATGAATTGAGTAAAAAATATGGCTCAGAGAGAGTAAAATTCCATGTTTGCGATGTGACAACAAATGACTTAGAAACTGTTTATTCATCTGTTGTCGCCGACTATGACTACATAGATGTTGTTGTTAATTGCGCCGGTTTAATGAACGATAGTCCAAATGTTTACTTGAAGGAGATCGCTGTTAATGTTGTAAGTACATTTATATAAATTTCTAAGGCTCATTTAACTGTCAAAAGGTATGTACAAGTGCGTACATATGACCTTAATAAATTGTAGTCGTTCTATCTTATCAACTTAATTAGAATTTCTACAAGGTTTTAGTTTATATAATTGTAGTCCATTGAGTTTTTTGGGCTCGGTTGAAGTGAAATCACTTTTGATCTATTAAAGTACACTTCGGTAGTATGAAATATTACGACTGAGATCTTTTTTTTTATATCATAGTAGGCAAACTAATAGGCGCGTCACCTTATGTTAAGTGATCACTGCCATCCATAGCAACACCAGAGGAGTTGCAAGTGCGCTGCCAGCCTGTGGTTAGAGGGAGGGGGATGTTGAGAAGATGTGGTCCTCCGGCGCTCTCACTGACCGAACGAAACGCAACAATGCAAGCACTATTACTTCACATCGGTTTTCTTTAAAAGGATGGTACTACCCCGGAGGAGCCGACCCATTCATGCTGAAACCAGTAACACCCTCAGCGTGGCTCTACCACCTACAAAAATAGTTACTTAGATACATAGATCGGGTACTTAATCAGAATTCCTTTTAAGCAGCTATACTCAACCTACTGCCCGCCGGGTCTCTATAGTTGACCGATTATACTTTAATTTCAATTATTTTAAATTTCGTGCCCATCAGAAAAACTATGAGCATGCTGAGCAAATTAAATAGATTTCAGATAACTCGACCGCAATGCGTTACTTATGATATAAGGGTTATATACCAAACTTCTTTTAATTGACAACCTAAATATTTGTAGTTTGCAGCCCGCGGCACAAAGAGAGAAACGTCTTTGTGGCCCGTTTTAAATAAGATTGATTGACACTGCTTTAGAGTCTCGTGATTATATGCAATACTTATTATTCTTGTAAAACTTCTATATAAAGCAACAAATAGTATTGATAACAGACATCTTTATAATTTTTTCCCCACGACTTTTAATATAGATACAGGAATAAAAATTACTACTGAATGCATTTAATTTTCTTGTTATGATACTATGCAATGTATAGTAAGTTTAAACAACATCTCTTATTAATTGCCAATTATAAATCACATATACTCACAATAATAGTTACATTGACATTTTATGTCAGTACTAATAAATGATAATTTATTTCTTTATAGTCAGCACTGATTACGAGTTCGTTCAAAGCTTACGATTTAATGCGAAAAGATCACGGTGGGAGAGGTGGAACTATTATAAACATTTCTTCGATTGTGGCATTAACTCAGCCATCAATTTTGCCTGTTTATGCTGCTACCAAAAGTGCTGTAATGCAGTTTAGCAACTGCCTTGGGGTAAATACACTTCGACCATATTCAAGTCGATTTAATCCACTATGCAAATTGTTCCAAAAATTTACAATATTATATAGCCTTTTAATGTTTTCAGTAATAATCTGTGCAAAATCAAATTCATGCTTTCGTTTCGCTTCGAAAGGTTATTGACTTCTTCATTGATATCTTATATTTATCGGTTACATTACATGAATATATTTAATCAGTAGTATTATTCTGACCTGGATAATAACTATCATAAAGATATGCTATATTATTGACTGTTTAGATGGTAGATGTCTTTGTGTACTTTTAAGTGTCTATGAGGTTTTGAAATTCATATTCATAAAAATAATTCTTTATATATGTATCAATCAGTAACTTTTATTCACCTTATACAATATTTAAATCTTCTGCATCTATTACATTAATACAATTGTATTTTCTTTATAGATGGAAACGAATTACTCTAGAACTGAAGTTCGCGTTATCGTATTATGCTTTGGATGTACGGATACCACTCTTTTTGATACCACCAAAATAGGAGCGTTCGATAAAGAAACTGATATTATTTTAGAAAAGGTCATAAAGGACTTACCTATGCAAAAGCAAGTAGTTTTGATAACAATAAACGAACCAGTTATTTCAAATTTAAATCATATTATGAAAAAAGGAATAATGCTTATAAAGGAATGTGCATATATAATGGTGTAAGAACTACTATTAAATCATTTGAATTTACATTAGCCCATATCTAAAAAAAAAAAAAAAATATACGCGACGAATTGAGAACCTCCTCCGTTTTTTTCGTCGGTTAATAAGCATGACTATTCGTGCTATTCACTTCTATTTAGAACATACATTTTACTGTCGCTATAAATAATGATATTATTGAGATTAATGATGTAATTAATTGTTCATATACCCTTAAGAATTCATATTTTTGTTATTGTTGGAAAAAGTAAATACTCTAGAAAGGACAGTAAGAAATTAATGTATGTATAGTAATAGAAATAGTTCTGTTTACAAAAATAGAGACACAACATAATGTGGAAAAACATGAATAGAAACTTGTTTTGATATAGAAATTTAATCGCTAAATACATCATAATTTGTTTATTAGACCGGAGTCAGCAGTAAAAGGGTTAATAAGTGCCTACAAACATGGAGCAAGTGGAAGCACCTGGCTCATCACTTCAGACAAGCCCGCTGAAGACATTACTGCCAAAGTCACCAAGGCTTATGAAATCATGGGTCAAGGAGTTTATTCGTAGATGTGTAGAATATACATTTTAATGCATTTATCTTCACCAAATTACTTATGGTTACCATATTTACTCCAATATTCTTCTTCAGTATAGATTAACATTTTAAGGCAAAGATTATATTGTGTTATTTTATTTGTTTCTTTTATTAGCAATAGTAATATATTGGTTTCTTACTTTTTTAGTATTAGAGAGTATGGTTTAATTAATTATATAAATAATAATATATTTTGTTTGGTTTTATGATACTTGAAACCAAGAAAGGATATCTTGCGTTTTTTTTTATTCATCAGTTCACTCATCTATTGTTTTTGCGCTTTATTTTAATGAAGAACAACAATTAACATATTATACTATATAATCAAAGTCTTTGTTTATTTTCTTATTCCAAGGAAATGATTAATTATCATCAAAAAATAAAAAGACACATTTTTTGTCAGTGATTATCTGCCAAAAATACATAATATTATATTTATAGATTAGTAAATTAAAAGTAATCAGCAATTCAAATTATATGTTACTGTCAATTGTACATATGAATTCATTTCGACCAAACCATATGTGCAATGTCATTTGAGCAACATTTATTTCTAATACTATAAAAGTTCAGTAACGTAGTTTAAGAATATAATACTGAAATGAAAATGTTGACATTGGTATTTAAGGAAAATATAATATACAATTGGTGGAGTATATACACTCACTAACTAAGCCATCGAGTGATATGTACTATTATCGGACATTATTTGCATTCTAAACACATGACCCTTCAATTGTGTGTTGGAGGGTTTATAGTCAGAAAGTCACCAGTTTTATTGGAAGGTATACACTATACACGTACAATTAACTGTTACCTCTTATTTCATAGTAATATCTTTTAAAATTTAAATGTTAATTTTCCGTTCTAACGTGAACATAACGTCCATCTGTGATACAGTATGGCGTCACAGTCGATCATAGCTCGCTAAATTTACAAATATAACTAATTTTTTGCATGTTATTGTTTTACGTTTTATCGCAATCTAATGTAATGTTAAAGACGACGTGCTCTTAGGCGATAAACACGCTAAACCTAGAAAAGACTGACTCTCAATTGTAGGTGCGAAAATACGTCAACAGATATGCTCGACGATGGATTTTTAACTTGAGAGCTAGCCTTGCAAACTTATAAAGAACCCTACCAACGTTTCAGTTTTAAAAATTACATACGTCGATTGAAGATATTTCCGTACATTTTATCCATTAACATTTAATCATAATTATATTATTACATTAAAAAAAACCTCCTTAAATGAGAAATTAAGGTTTTGTAGGTGGTAGAGCCACGCTGAAACTATTACTGCCGGCTCATCCGGGGTAGCACCACCCTCTCACAAAAAACCGACGTGAAGTAACAGTGCTTGTATTGTTGCCTTTCTTCCGGTCAGTATGAGCGCCAGAGGCCCACCTCTTCTCCTCTCGCCCCTCCCTCCTCTTCTACCCCTTTCCCGTCCCCCAAACACAGGCTCGCAACGCACTTGCGACTCTACTGGTATTGCAAGTGTCTATGGACGGCGCTAATCACGTGACATCAGGTGACTCATCAGTTCATTTGCCTCCTATGACAAAAAAATGTATTATTTACTTTTCATGGTGAAAATTCTTTAGGCGCCACTAAGCTGTAACTGAATTGCTCTGAGTGACAACTAATTATGGGTAGCCACCCATAGAAAATCACAACAAATTAAAATAACTTGTTTTATGTGCTTAAAATTAACATTTTTCTTGACAACCTGTTTCTAATTCATATTAATGATATGTTAGCCACTGGTTGCATTCATTGTTATGCTGACAACAGCACGGTATATGGTGGATTTTGCAGTAGGCCCAGCACTAGTCGTGGTAAAACTAAGAGAAAGCAGGCTGATCTTGTCACTGAGCTCAACCAGTCTCTGGGATTCGTATATTTATGGGGTTCAAGTAACTTGGTGCAGTTCAATGCCAAGAAAACATAGGTTTGCGTGTTCATCTGTAAAAAATCTCCATTTTCATCTCTTCTCTCTCTTCAGAATGATTCGTTCACAAAACGTGACAGCCTTAGTATCTTAGGGATCAATATCCGCTGCGAACTTAACCTGAGGGATCATATTGAGAGTGTTATCTCTGCAACAACTAAGAGATTGGGTATTCAGAATAGAGTGCGACGGTTTTTTACGCCCGGCCAACTATACCTTCTTTATAAGGCACAAGATAGGCCGTGCATAGAATACTGTTCGCATCTCTGGGATGGTTCTGCTTAATACCTCCTTGAAGCTCTTGACAGGTTGCAACGAAGGGTTGAGAATGATACAGACATCACTAACAACCTTAAACCGCTTCAGTTGCGAAGAGACATCGACTCACTGAGCGTGTTTTATCGTCTGTAAGAGTTGTTTAACCTCATTCCATCTTCTCCTTTCCACTACAGAACTACGCGGGCAGGTACACGTCTCCACAGATTCACAGTAACCGCCATTCCAGCTAGAACAAAGAATTTCGAAAGCTTTTTTCTTTGTCGTACTGTGAAGATGTGGAATCGCTTCCCAGCCAGTGTGGTTTCCTTCCGCATATGATATGGAGTCCTTCAAAAGAGGCGTAAAGAGGCACTTTTGTAGGTCGGCATGATAGCGACGACTACCGTTACTTTTGAAGACCGACAATCGCCAATATTTGTGGACTGTACTGTACTTTCCATCAGGTATGGTGCAGTCATATTGTCGAACCAGTTAAAAAAAAATTGTTAAAACAGTTTGTCTGTTTAAATTATATTTTATGCAACTTAACCACCCAGTGGATGGAATAAACTGATGGTATTTGGGTTAACCCACTCGTGGGTTATATACTGAACGGTTACCCATATCCAGTCACATTAGAACGATTAAAGTGTAACAACCTATCCATATTTACACATCTCAAAACAATAACTATTTACTGTAAAAATTTATATTTGTAGTCATGTGTAAGCATGTGTGTTTGAATTATTCCACTGCAGCTGGTTATTGGATATTTTCAGATAATTATTATTTCATATAAGCATTGGATATCAAAATGTCTTACTTTATAAACGCGTAATTTGTCGAAATTATACATACTGTTGGAAATAAATAGAATGACTGGTGGTATACGGTAAGAAATAAATTAAATGTGGGGTAGTTATACTGCGGCCCATATAGTATATGGGTTGGTGCTTGCCGTGTTGACTCACATATTTTCGGTGGGCGTCGTAACGAGCAATAGCTCTATCCGAACTCGTGTCGGTTATATAAAAAGTGATTCATTGTTAGGATGTATTCTTAACAGTTTATATTCTGAAGTGCCCAGTCCCCCTTTTTAACCGACGAAAAAAACGGAGGAGGTTCTCAATTCGTCGCGTATATATATATATATTTTTTTATGTATGATCACGCATAACTTTTTACAGTATAGTCCGATTTTAATAATTCTTTTTTTATTGGAAAGGGTATACTCCGAAGTTGGTCCCATTTAAATT
>JACEII010000022.1:1614078-1634018 GCA_014332785.1 Antheraea mylitta | reverse complement strand
AAGGGTATACTCCGAAGTTGGTCCCATTTAAATTTGGGAAAAAAATTTCAACCCTAATAGTATGAAAATCGACAATGATTGATTATTCACGCACTGATTATGTCTATGACCGCGCATACCTTTAGACAGAATAGTCCGAATTAAATTATCTTTTGATTTGACAGAGTATACCCAGAAGTTGATCCCATATACATGTAAACATGAAAATAGCAACCCCAAGGGTAAGAAAACCGGGCATGATTTATAATTCAGCTTCTGAGTTGTGTATTACAAATAAATTAAGCTTGTAGTAATTAGTAAGATCATAGCCACACAAAATTATAAAATAAAAACTTTTTAACAAAAAATTAAACCGCCGAAAAAACTGAAAAGCAAAAAATAATAAACCTTTTACTTTATTCATCTTAATAACTAAGTTCTTAAACTAATGTAAGTATACCTAAGAAATTTTGAGTCGGCGCCAAACAACCAATGAACAAAGATCATTAGATTACTTAAATTCACAAAAAAAAACAAATCAAATTAAAAACACAATGTGAGATCTCCAGCGGTAACGTGTGTGCCCGGTCGGGTTGCTTCGTAAGCGTTCGGCATGCAAGGGTCACGCTGCGCCGCCGCCGCGCATCACGCTTTACGTAATTAATTAATTTGCTTGATTGGCGTAGACTTAAAATATATATAAAATATATATATACATACATATATATATACTACTCAAATAAGTTGTGTAACAGTAATACTAACACTAATATTAGAATCTCCGCTATAATAAAACTTTAACCGGTTATTTATTAGGATTGAAAAGATAAAGCCCCTTACAGATGAAAACAGCAACCTTACAGCCTGAAAAGTTCTCTATTAGTCTGTGAGAATTTCGTACAAATTGGCTCAGCAGTTTCAGAGATTGGTCCTGCGAATGAACAAACACTTTAATCTTATTTGCATGTTTATAATTCATAAGTAAGTATATTCAATTTAGTAAAGTGGTAAATACAGACATATGTTATTCAATAGATGACAGTTCAAGATATATACTTTTTCAAGTTTGCTCTTTCTGACATTGAAGTCATTCAGTCGTCTCCGACTGTACAAATATACTTACATAATGATGTACAAATATGGTACAACACAAGTATAAAATAATAACATCAATGTTACATACAATGTTAAATCAGTTATACGTCGGTGCGAAAACCTTAACAATTTAATTTTTTTTTTCAAATTGATCTATTGAATAAATAAAAAATCTAAAAAAAAAAAACGATTCAATACGTGTTGTTAATTTTTTTATTGTTTCAGTTTCAGTAAGTAAATTTCTTTATTGTCGGTTACTTCATGTTTGTTTTATTTATCTCGCCTATGTCTGATAGTTCTAATAAATATCCATGTATAGAAAAGAACAGTCTAATTAGCATACCATATATTATAGGAAGTGGTTAAGTGACTTGTTTCATTTAATGCCGTGGCTTCTTTGAGTACAGTCATGTATAACTTAAAAGATAAAGTAGTTTTGGTAACCGGTGGAGCGGCTGGTATTGGCGCTGGTATAGTTCAAGCGTTTTTGGAAGAAGGTGCTAAGGTAAATCCAAAAATCAAATGGTATCAAGTTTACTATTATTATATATTATGTTCTAATCATATTAGCATAAGATTAATTATATTTTAAGATGAGCATTTCTAAAGTAACGTAACTATTTTCATGAGTTATTGAACGTTTATTTTTTTTAAGTTATTCACGAAAAGAATATACCCTACGTCAATACGTAAA
This sequence comes from Antheraea mylitta, assembly GCA_014332785.1. Classification (NCBI taxonomy): domain Eukaryota; kingdom Metazoa; phylum Arthropoda; class Insecta; order Lepidoptera; family Saturniidae; genus Antheraea; species Antheraea mylitta. Next base: position 1,632,250 of record JACEII010000022.1, on the reverse strand, counting down.
TACAGGCCATTACATTTTTTTGTCCAAATTATTAGCTTATTTAGATAATTTAGTTTCAAGTAATTTATTTCAGATACAACATAAATTATTTATTATATTTTATGGGTATATTGTGTATATACTGCAGAATCGAATTTATCACAACTATTAATAATACATTTAAGAATTACTTATTTTTTGTTTAATACATTATGTTGAAAGCATATTATTTCAACCCAAAATTTCGCAATTTTTATAATAATTATTAACCTTTTTTTAGACATTATAAAGACTTTTAGATATTATAAAATTTAATAAATGATATTACTTAAAATTTTTCTACTAAAAATACTAAACGTACAAATATTTTTCGTCAAATTTTTCCACAGCACATAGCTGCTTTAGACTTAGATGTGAATAATGGTAAAGCGTTAGAAGAAGAACTGAGTAAGAAATATGATTCAAAGAGAGTCAAATTCTATGTTTGCGATGTGACAACAAATGACTTGGAAGCTGCTTATTCATCTGTTATCGCCAATTATGAATACATAGATGTTGTTGTTAATTGCGCCGGTTTAATGAACGACAGCCCAAATGTTTACTTGAAGGAGATCGCTGTTAATGTTGTAAGTACATTTATATAAAATTATTGTCTACATTTTCAAAACTCATTTAATTATCGAAGGATATGTACAAGTGTGTACATGTGGCCTTAATAAATTGTTGTAGTTCCATTTTATCACCTTAATTAAAATTTCTAGAAGGTTTTTGTTTGTATAACAGTAGTCGAGTTTTCTGGGCTCAGTTGAAGTACAATTACTTTTAATCTATTAATTTATACCTACCATTTGCAGTCGTTGAGAATAGTCTATAGTTGGCTAGTTTTCTGTTACCTAAAAATTACAATATAGGAAACAAACCATATCTTGAAGAACTTCAAACAGTGGAGCTCAAACGGAAACTACAAATAGCCTGCATCTCAATGCTAAGCCTACAGAAATATTGTAAAACTTTTTTCTTTTGACCCTATCAGACTTCGTAATTTTATATAATAATCATAAACATATAGTGGTACAACAAAATAATTCCAAGCAGGGTTGACGTCAGGTAGGCGCCCGATCGTACAAATGAAGCCAAATCATACACCACAATATCACAGACGTGTTGTACCGACCCTACTTAGATGGGATAAGGGTAAGAAGAAGAAGAAGAATGTATACCTAAAATTTAGATCACTTACGTCACAAACTCCAATCAATCAGAACTCTTTTAGACTTTTATGAATATATGCGATACTTATGATTCCTGTAAAACTTCTATAAAAGGCAATCTTCACCATGCATTTAACCTAATCCTCACGTCCTTATTTGTGTCACCATAGTTTTGGATCAATGAAACAAGGGACCGAAAATTAGAGTCGGCAGGTAAGAATACGCCGTTTGAGGCCATACAAGGAAATCTGGATGGAACAGTTAAGCAACAGAAATGTTCAGTTTTTTTTTTCTACTAATCTTCAAACCAAAGTTTTTCTTCTCATTTCCCCAGCGTACTTTGGAGTTCGGCAGCATTTCTTCCAATAAGAACAATATCATCAGTAAATATCACAACCACTTAGGTATCTCCTCCTGTACGTCTGATGTTAAAGCATGCATAACAAGAAGGAATAAATAAGCGCTTATTGCTGAAACCTGGTGCAAACTTACGGTCACATTGACATTATCGATAACTCGAGCCTCAAACCTAACGTGTGTTTGGTTTGACTGTAGATACAAACAATACGCTGTAGATATTTCTCTAGTCCTTTTTTCTATTTCTGAGCCCACCGCAGATCAATAAATATGCAAATTCTTATATATACGTCTGTATCTTTCGCATAGTTGGCGAAGAGTGAAAATGGCATGTGTCGTTACATGTTCAGCTCTAAACCTGAATTGATTCCGACTTACTTTAGTCTCATCTCCTGTTCGCTTCTTTATCATCCTTTCTCAAACCTTCATACTATGTGACATGAGCTTTATATCTCAATAGATGATAGAGTCCTATATATTATCCTGATTGTTAATAGTGCACCGTTTATTTGGAATCACCTCTATTACTACTAATATCTAATTAAAAATATATTTTTATAAAAATAACATTTACAAGTTTATTAACTGTCGATTATAAATATACTCTCAATAATAGTTTGAATGTCAATTTTTGTAACTAATAAAAAATAATTTCTTTTTTTTTCTAGTCGGCACTCATTACAAGTTCATTCAAGGCATACGATCTAATGCGAAAAGATCATGGTGGGAAAGGTGGAACTATTATAAATATTTCGTCTATTGTGGCATTAATGCAACCACCAATGTTACCTGTTTATGCTGCAACCAAGAGTGCTGTAATGCAATTTAGTAACTGTCTTGGGGTAAATACAGTTTGATTATATTTAATTCAATTTTATCCACCATGCAACGTCACAAATTTACAGTATTACAACATTTTTATGTCGTCCTTAATAATCTATCTAATTTCAAGGCTATCTTTTCCTATCGCTTCAAAAGGTTATTGTTTTTTTTTTTATTGAAGCACGACAAAGTGACTGCACTGTGCCTGATGTTAAGCATAGTACAATCCAAAAACATCGGCAACCACTGATAGACAGATTATCCATCGCCGGTTGCCGCTGTAATACCGGCCATAATGACGAAAGTCACCCGGTACTGGATATGCAGAGGCTGATCCCGAAACGCGACACGCAGAAGCGAGGCACTATGACGGGCTTTTTCGCCATATACAAGGTGGTTGCGACCCAGTCGGCCTGTAAAACTCTACCACCCCGCTTTCGCCATTGCCTCGTTCGTTATTCAGCAGGGTGCACCACGTGCAGGTGAGATTGGCTTGGGTGTCTCAAGTCTTAAGATGTTACTCAACACCCCTTACAAAGTTCGCAACAATAGTTTGTACAAAAAAATATATGTATTGAATATGTAATAAAATAATATATAATAATAATAAATAATAATGTAATAAAAAATGTAGCGTTTTATAACTTAATAATAAGGTAGAAATAGTTTTCGTGTATGCGAAGCTCTAGATATTCATTCATACTCATTTAACTTTAACACATTACAGTTAAATTTAACATTTAACAACAACTTATGTTAAATTTAAATTTAACATTTAACAGCAACTTGAACATCTTTTCTACCACCCCTCTATCGCCATTGCCTCGTTCGTTGATCAGCAGGGTGCACCACGTGCAGGTGAGGTTGGCTTGGGTGTCTCAAGTCTTAAGATGTTAGTCGACACCCCTTACACCCCAAAAATGTCTCCTTTATTTGTTACATACAAGTGACTACGTTATATTAATACATTCAGCTAAAGTAATTTATATTTCTTATTAATTTACATAACTATTCTAATCGTAATGTCAACTATGATAGAGATATGTTCAAGTGATTTGAATGTCTACTGTCCACACAAAACATATTTTTGTTTATACTACCATTTATCTTTAGGAATGTTTTATAAATATTTTTGTAGTTATATTGAACAGTTAGTAGCTATATTCAACTTATATTACATTTAAATCTTTTTCAGCTATTACCTGTGTGATAAATGTTTATGCCCTTCTTTAACAACTCAAAATATATATAATTGTATTTTCTTCATAGATGGAACCAAATTACTCTAGAACAGGAATTCGAGTGATCACAATATGCTTTGGTTGTACGGATACCACTCTTTTCAATACTAACAAATTGGCAGCATTCGATAAAGAAACCGATGTTACTTTAGGACCTGCCGTAAAGAACTTACCTATGCAGAAGTAAGTAGTTTAAATATTTATAATTCTATAAAACTACCAGCTATTTGGATTCTAAATTGTACTACGTAAGAAGTGTGGTAATTGAAGATTTCCTTTATTGACCTACCAAGGTCTTAACAGCTTCACCGGACTACAATTGAAGAATTCCTTTTTTTTCTGGAACTGACTACACTATTGACCTAGCAAGGTTTTAACAGCTCCATCGGACCACTAAGGCAAGCTCTTAGGGCATTCAGCCGATTTTTGTTAAGGAAAAATTAAGGCATGCGCATAGATAATGGTCTTGCCAAGCGAACTAAAATCATTATTGCAAAATTAGCCTTTAAACGAGAAATTCTTGTATATTTTTATATTTGTATATATTCAGGATCTCGGAAACGGCGTCATCTATTTCCGTGAAACTTAGTATGTAGGTAGTTTCTGGGACTGATTTTATTCATAGAACACCTTTTTTAACTGAGTTTTCAGGCAATGAAATATATAGCTTTTTGTATATCAAAGGAGGCAAACGAACTGGTTGGTCACATAATGTTAAATGATCACCACCGTCCATAGACACTTGTGACATTTGGGAAGGCGCAAGTGCGTTGCCAGCCTGTATATGGGCGAGGGCGGAGGGGAAGAAATGGGAATGGAGGAAAGAGGAAGGGAGGTGGGGCTCAGGCGCTCTCACTGACCAAACGAAACATAACAATGCAAGCACTGTTATTTGACGAGCCGACTCATTCATGCAGAAACCAAAATCTAAAATAAAAACGTAAATTTCGCCGGCGCTGTCAAAACAAAAATAGCTCAGATGGAAATCGGTTGCTTCGAAAATCCGTCGAATCCCAGTTCGAATCCGAGTGACAGCAGAAGAGATATATTTTTTTAATGTTAATTTTATGAGGCAAACCTAACAGTTTATTTTAAATTAAAAATGTTTTCTAAAGAACAGAGCTAGGCTCGGTCGGCCAGGTACTTGTTTCTACATATAGTTGAGACCGATAATTGACATGACTATAGGAGTCACTATAATCAACACATATACAAGATTAGTTATATTTGCTTTAGATAAAATAACATATTTGATCATACATTTTTAAGATTTCGTATTTTTATTATTCTTTAATAACGTTAAAGACCTTAGAAAAAAACATTAGAAGATTAGTGAATATGAATAAAACATATGAAAGAAAACTGTTGTTACAAAGTGACATGGAAATTTAAATGCATAAATACATCATATTTTGTTTATAGACAAGAGTCAGCAGTAAAAGGATTAATTACCGCCTACGAACAGGGAGCAAGTGGAAGTACCTGGCTCGTCACTTCAGACAGGCCCGCTGAAGACATTACTTCTAATGTCACCAAAGCTTATGGCATATTGAGTCAAGGAGCTAATTCATAGACATGTAGAACCTATTTTAAATACACTTACCTAAACCAAAAACACCAACATTCTTGTCTAATATTAGATAGGTATTTTAAGACAGTTTAAATTAGGTTCTTGTATTCGTTTATTTTCTTGTCATCTTTTTTTATACTGGGTTTTTGGTTTTTTATAATTTCAATATTTCATATTTCTCATATCGCGCCTTAGTAAAATTAGAAATATGAAGAATAATTGAATTTACTTGGCTATGGGATACATGAAACCAAACACGACATTTTGTGAATTTAATAATTTCGACAACTATATGAATCAGGTATACTGTTATTAATAAATTTTAAATGGATTTTTAAAAGAACATGAATTTGAATTTTATATAATACAATAAATGTACAATTTTCAATGTTTTTCATGTCAACGAAATAAATAATTACGTTACAAAAATAAAGGTGCATTATTTTTTTCTTTTGCCTGTAAAATTTTTTTTTTTTTCTCGAACTGACTACGCTATTGACCTAGCAAGATATAAACAGCTTCACCGGAGCCTGTGAAAATATCCATAAACAATTGTACAGGATGAAATTTAAAACTTTTTATTGAGTAATCCCCAATTTAAATTCTATGGAACTATATCATTGGTGAACAGGAATTCAATTCATTCAATCCATATGTGATGTGTTTTGAGCAAAATTTATTTTCAATACTATAAAACTTTCAATGGAGTAATATAAGAATATAATACTGAAATGAAAATATTCTGATACATTATTTGAGAAAAATATATTATACAATTGGTGGAGTAGATAGAAGAAACATTTTTTGCATTGTAAATAATTACATGACGCTTACTATATACTGCTCGCTGAAATTAAAATACAAATATCTTTATTTTCTAGAACCTTTTACATAATATAGCCTTAAGTATGGCCCCAAACTAGGCAATGCATGACTCATGGAAGCCTAATACCTGGGGGCCTACACAAGTTGCTTATCGACAATCACTAACGCAAATAGAAAACGAGAAAATGTATGGAGATGACATATCTGAAAGATATATACGTGATAAATTATATATATAACACTGAAATAAATTTTCAAATCAGACCAGCAGTTCCTGAGATTAACCCTTACAACGTCACAAACTCACAAACTTTACCTCTTTATAACATTAGTATAGATTTATAGCTTTTAACTTTTGCTACAACCTCATTTGACGTTAAATTATGAATGCACCAAACCTAGACTGAACTGCATTTCAAGGGCAGCTGCCAGAATACCAGCAGAGGCTTGGCGACGGATCTTCAACTTGAGGGGTGGTAGTGAATTAGACCTACTTAGAAAAAGCCCCACAACCACTATGGGAATTACTCAAAACATAAATAATAAAAAAAACACAAACATCATGCATAGTAAATAGTCTTTATTTCAAAAAACATCTTAATTCTCTGTATTAATTGTTTCGAACATAAATTTATCATATCTCTGCTTAAACAGTTATTATTCATCATTATTGTCTTCCAGGATAATACCTGAATAGGTTAATTTGCATCCATTGCATCCGTTTACAAGGATGAATACATTTTGATATGGCGTAACAGAGGAAAAGAAATATTCACATTTCCCGTACATTATGGAAGACGTTACGAACGATCTTACTCCATCACTTAACCTTCTTACGAATAATCCATAAAATTAATTAAAATGGTTTTATTTTATTTTAACAATATCAGATATCTATTTAAAATCAAATGTATAAATTATTTCAATAACGAACACTTTTTCAATACTTATCTACTTATTCTTGAGGTCCTATCTAAAAATTCACAAACCTCTTCATAGAGAGTTAGTTATAACTAACTTTTTTCTAAATCAGAAACACACCAAAAGTCAACGTCACGTTTAGAATAAATTTTTCGTTCTCTCTTTCGAGATCAAAACTTCCTACAAAGTTTACTAATATTTAACACGATTATAATTCTTGACGATTAATTATGTTTCCTTAGCGCTTCTTTAGCTGTTCTTGTCACAATAATATTTGTTTTTTCGAACTGACTAAGCTATTGACCTAGTAAGGTTTTAACAGCTTCACCGAACTACCTCAGTAGTAATTGAGACAGATTCAAAGTATCGACAGCAATAAACTTTTATAAATTTTTCCTTTGGAAACATTTATCACCTCAATAAATTTCTAAGATATGAATAGGGTTTTTTTTATATATCAATAATTTATTTACATTTTTTTTTATTAGGATATTATTTTATTTTTTATTCGTAAACTATTACTCATCATATAATTCACAGATATAATGACATGACCATTTATCTAATAAATACTATAATTAACACTGAATATAAAATATAAAAAACGGCATTAATAATAAAGTAATTAATGTAGGTTAAAACCGTGTGTCGTAATGACATCCGATACGGTGTTTATTCTAACCATTTTCGAGTCATAAAAAGGTTGCGGAACAAAATTTCAAAGATTTCCGTGAGAAGTTTCACTTCAATAACATATACTTTAACTTTACAATTAACTGAAATAGAAGAAATTAATATTTAAAAAATTAAGCGATAATTTACTAGCCAAACTATTTTAAAGAAAAAAAAAGATACAAATTCGTCCACTCGTGGTAACAAACATACAGAATACTGAGAGTTGAAATATATTAAAAGAGTAATGAAGTAAAAATCAAATAAAAATTAATGAAAACTACACACTAATGTCATTAATTATATTTTACTTAATGTACTTAAATGAACTTAAACTTAAGAATGGCGTATGGCAATAAGAATGGCAGTTTTATATCACGTTATAACGTATGCAGATTGTAAGTTTTGTTCGCAAAAACATTTCAAACATTGAAACGGAAATTATTGCTTCAAATTTTCTCTAAACATGAATACAAGCTACTTTATTTACAATACGCCGGCAAACTGATAATAACTGGAAATTGTGCAACAAGCCGATCGGTTTAACATTGACCCACTTTTGTATATATTATTGTGCGTTCTTAATTTTACTACCTAATCAAGTTACACTATTACATAAATAAAGAACCCAATAAAAGGAATGTATGTAAGAGCATAACTTTGAAACAACTGCACGAATTCGGCTGAATATTTTTTTTTGTAGTGTGTAAATTTTAGGACAACTTTTAAAAGAAAAATCATACGGAAAAGTGATTAATTTTCATATATAAAAAGTGAGTGAGTTAGTGGAAGAGAAAACTGTACGGAGATCTCTAAAAATATTATTATTTCTTTTTTTTCATATGTAACAAACGAACAGGTGGGCTACCTGATGTTAAGTGATCACCACCGTCCATAGACACTTGTAACACCAGGGAAGTCGTAATTGCGTTGCCAGACTGTGTTGAGGGAGGGGAGAAGGGAAGAGGAGAGAGGGAAGGTGAGGAGAGGTGGGCTTTCAGTGCTCTCACTGACCGAACCAAAACACAACAATGCAAGCATTGTTACTTCACGTCGGTTTTCTGTGAGAGGGTGATACTACCCCGGACGAGCCGACCCATTCACGTTGAAGCCAGTAATAGCTAGGTTACCCGCTAAAAAGATCGTAAATATAAAGAGAATATTTGGACTCTTTTCTTCGTTAATACATAACCGTGCGAAGTCAGGGCGGGCAGCTAGTTTCAAATAACAATTAAAACTATAAATAAAGATGTTAATTTGTCGCAAGAAGGAAACATTCCAAGGAGGTTGGCTTTTCTTATCAAACTCATTAAGGCTGTGGACCGGAAAATTCTTTACAGCTACACCCTTTCGATATCATCTATGAACAAAAAGTGTGTACCGTTTGCCACCAATTTTATGGTGAATTATAAGTGAAAATATATTACTGAATTTGTAGTAAGACATATTATGTTATATATATATTTTCTTACAGTAACGATGTTATATAATATATTATACAGTAGAACAAAAAAACGCATGTTTCGAACCACCAAACGCACTAGGATGCGTCGTAGGCACATGGATAAAAAAGTGGCAAGTGTCACAGATAAAGCAAATGCTGGCGTGGAATGGTACACCAGTCTCTGGTGATAAGAGTCGAAGCATTAGTCTGAATTAAGAAAGCTGGTCCTATTGCCTCATCTTATTACTGAGTTATTGAACAAATTATCGGTAGTGAAACGTGAATTAGACGAATTGCAAAAGGTATTTTAACCCCACGGTTCCAGAATACTAATTTCAAACAAGATATAGCAACTTTTACACCAGCATTTGGTGAATTAGCAGGATAAAACAATGCCAAAATATATATCTAAATAATAAAATTTATATGTCACATATTGACAAAACGTTAGGAATGGAACGAAAAAAAAAAACACTGTAAATGTTTCACGGAAATGTTTTAAATTCAAGTGTGTCGATAAAATATAGCATTGAACGCCTGGCTTAATATTATTTTGATAAATACTAAACGACTAAGTACTGATAAAGACAATAACAGGCTTCACTTCCTTTATAATAGACATTATACCTACATATATAAGTGAGTGTAAAATTTCGCAAGAATCGAGTTAAATTGAAGATGATGAAGGTCAGACTGAGTTGACTAAAAAAAAGAAAAGACATAATTATTACAGACAGCTGAGCCTCGTAATGTTTATCATATAAGATACATAAAAATACCTTAGGTAGAGCAGGCATTATGACGTTAAAGTCTTGCGAGGCTTAACAACGTTAAGTATTATGAATAGTCATAATTTCTCATGTAAAGTTTTGTATGTTTGAATGTAGATAAGTAATTATGTTTGGAATATTAAAGAGTCTTACGTCATTTATTATAATGTCTTATGTAGTAATAAAGTTCTTATGTCGATGATATAACGTTCTATGTAGTGTTAATGAGTATTATGTCGCTTAATGTCTCGTACATAGAATATCTCACGGTAAAACCGTATGTGTTAATATGTAATGTTTATGTTAGTTTAATTTGAGTCATAACATTGTGAGAAGAGTAAATAATGTGTTCTTATGTATATTACTCAAGTAAATAGCCTTATGTAACGATTAAAAGTATCGTTAACAATATTTGAATTTAACCGCTAAACCGGTTATTCTTATTATTTGAAGGAAATTGTACTGAACCACCACGTAAAATATATCGTCGATTAATGTAAATTATAAATATGTATGGTAAATGGCGGCGTCCTTAGGACACAAATGATGTACTGGGTGTAAGTATGTAATCGTGTACATATATGAGAAAAAATGTATGTAAAACACCGGCCTTCAAAACATGATTAAAGAATTGTAATGTATTCCTTATAAATATACAGTTCACTGAAGTATTGAAGTTTTACTGTCTTCTCAAAGCCGGAAGGGAACCTTGACCTCAATAATAATACAATTATATGCCTAAGGAATAAAATCTTAATAAAAAATCGCCTGCTACGAATATCATAAACATACAAAAATCAGAGTGAAAAATAGATAAATAGGTCATTCAATAACAACCGATCGACTGCACTTGGTCCAAATACATCTACTTATATCAATCATTCTATAACAATATCTAAATCATGTTTATACACTTTCAAAGTACATACTCTTCATATAATGCTATATACTGCAACACTTATTTAGTTTCTTTATTGCAATAACAACCGATTTACCTACAAGGATATATTTAGCATTCATTAATTATATTCCTATAAACTTATCGCAATATCCTTGCGGAGTCAATACTACTTCGCAATAAATTATGTTTTACAATGTAATTTTTAAACGACCGTTTATACTTACTGTGTTTCATTGTTTTGCAATGTAACATACTGAAATTAAGAAGTACTTGAAAACATAATACTTAAATACAATAACGGTGTCATTCTCTTTGATAACGTTTTAAAATTAGTTTAGATATTTATAAAAAAAGAAAGAATAATTGTTACAGTAATTTAAAAGCTTACACCTTTCACCAATTTAATACCTTCGAAACCAATTCATATTTTTAGACCACAGTAGAATGTAATTTTACAAAATGAATAATTGATTGATATTAATTTAAGCCAGGACTCTGTACAGGAAACCGGTCAGACAGTGGTGACGCGATCGATTTCCACGTAGCGCACAGAGTCCTCGCTTGGTCAGCAAATCACTTCTTTCTCGTCGAAGATGGCCGTGTCAGAAGAAAGGCTCTTCAGCCGTTGCTGTAGTGCTGAACGCTGACGGCGGCACGACCTCACTACGGCTACCTGAAATTCAAATTAAACTAAAGCTATAGTTAATAATTTCACAAACTACTTATTACTTGCTTCTCCTCTTAAATGAATTAACAAATTGGTGCTTAATATTTGATCCAATTATCTCGAGAAACTTAAAGCTGGTATACACTCTGCTACCCCACGATTGAAGGGTGCTACCCTTTAAACAGTCACCTGGTAGAAATATTCACAGACTTTGTTTTAGTAGGTAGGTAACTAGAACAAAATGTAATGAATAAACAACTAAAATTTATCACCAATCTAGACAACAATCCTGCAACAAGCATACTTTCAGCATTTCAGAGTCGATCGATCATAGTCTAACAATATTGAGGTGGATAGCCAGCACCTCTAATCTAATCATATAAGAACTTATTTACAAGTTCTTGTAAATTACAATTGTTATAAAATTTCAAGAGAATTTATAAACTTGTATATTATGTAAGTGTATTACAAAAATTAAGGTATAATAATTAGTGAAGTTAATATTAACAATATTTTTTTATAAATAATTAATGGTTAAATAATCTGTTATAAAACCTTCTTAATAATTTCAGCAATTATGGTTAGAAATTTGATCAGCGTCTATGCACGAATAAAAAAAGCAGATGGTTCAAAACATATCCCGTTGTTAATTGAGTTTGTTAATTTTCAAATTATGCCGCAAAAAATGACGAAATCTGATTCGATACTTAACATCAAATATTTTTAATTACCGCATTTACAGATAAACTGTCTCAAGACCAAAATCTTATACCTAAGAGTCAAAAGAAACTCTCCATCATAATGAAATACAAGTTACAAACAAAATAATAGTAAACAAAATCACAAATACAAGTGTGGAAAAATACTTATCCATTAAAAATTGTAACTTGTAAAATACAAATTTAGTTTTAATAAACGTTCTTTTGTAAAAATGCATTAATTTAAAAGAGAAACCTTTTATACTACAAGAACTGTAAATTTTCATAAACAGAGCACAAGTCATTTTTATTAATATCTCTCACCCGATTAGGCCTCCCACGGCAGCGGCTCAAGCCTAGGTTCGATCCCTCGGTAGGGAGCCCTTGAGTGCGTTGCTTGCGCGATACGGTGACACACAAATATACTGATGTATACTACCGCTACAACACTACACGATCACCCCCACACACGTGCACGCCTACATGCTTACACATGAAAGTGGAAGGGTTTACTTTTTTTTTCCCTTATCGAACTGAAAAACTCTCAATTTTGCGATAATAAATATATGGAGGAGTTGTTGAGGCTTGTATGCTTGGTACACATATACGTTTCAACAACTCATACATATATGCATAGTTAGCTAGGTTAGCTAAGATAGGTCGCGATTTTGCATGCAACAGGCAACAGACAAGCCGAGGTGTGCCGTGCACCCTTGAGCTGATTGCCAAAATAAAATCGGCTGAGTGACTTAAGCCCTCGCCTTAGTAGTCCGGTGAAGCTGTTAAGACCTTGCTGGGTCAATAGCGTAGTCATTTTGAAAAAAAAAAATTAATATCTCTTAGTTTAATTTATCATATTAGCGGCTTTGTAGTCCGGTGAAGCTGTTAAGACCTTGCTGGGTCAATAGCGTAGACATTTCGAAAAAAAGCCATCTATTGACTGTTATATTAATTCCGCTAACATTTATTTCTGTACATTGCTTTCAAAGTTTGTATTGGCCATTGTAAAACACAGATGGCTGTATTTGTATTTTGCTATTCATCGAACATTTTAAGGTTCCGTAAGGTTCCAAGATAACGTGGTACTCACCACAGCAAATCCAGCGAGAGCTGATAAAGCTAAAAACGCAGCTGCATAGTGTGCTGGCATTCGTAAAAATGCTGAACACTCCGCCAGCCGCTCATCTTCTCCTAGAGGGCATTGCACCACTCCGTCACACCACAGTGTTGGCGCGATGCATGCGTCCAATGAGGCACATCGGTATTCACACTCTCCTGACAATGCGTAAACCCCACCGCGTTTACTCGGCTCCCTGATTTACGAAAGAACAAAAAAAAAAATTAACACATAATCATGATTCTCATATGAACATATTTATTAACAAACCTAAATAAACTTATCGACTTTTACCTAAATGTCTTTAGGTAAAACTACATACTACATTTTGAACGTTTCAACCAATAAAGTAGCACCATAATTCGGTAACCCAATTTTTTTGTTGTAAATTTAATAAATTTGTAAATCGACTCAGTTTGACTTGAGTGGTGTAGTTTGCTAAACGACCTTATTATTATTGTATTTTCTTAATAGTAGGGTACTGCTATCAAGTATAGCTTCTGTGATTCAAAAAGAGAGGACGGGTAGAAATAAGATTTATATTTAAAAATTCTTAAATAAGAATTTTTAAATATAAATCTTATTTCTACCCGTCCTCTCTACATTATCATAATAAGTCTTATGAGTAGAGCATATTTACAAGTTTTAATAATATTATGCTGTCTGGTTTTTTGTTTTACTATAAATAAACCTTTTTGTCAAGTTCCCATTAAAAAAAGGAAAACTGTTTCTAAACATAAGCTGTACTTTTATAGACCACGTCTTTCAAATCGTAATAAGTAACCGAATACCCTAATAAAACTGTCAAAAGATACAGTATTAAAATTCCCATATATATGTTTGTGTTAAAAACGGCATTACATATAAAAATCAAATTTGTTATGATTATAATATTAAATCTAAAATAATCAAAAAAATATAAAACTAGTTAAATGTGAATCGTGTTCAATTAATGTTCTGAAACGAATGAAAGAAAGTTAATTTTTTTAAATGCCTAGCACTTGGCCAATTTTTTGAAAATAATATAGATTTCGCCAAATTGTTCTACTCAAATATTAATCACTTTAAACTTAATTTCATTAGGGATAAAAACTAACCTTCTGGATAGTTCCAGCCACGTGACATAATAAGATCCACTCTCAAAAGCAATTAGCTCCACAGCCAAAGACCTCGGCCAATCTAGGTCAAAACGATCAGACGAGGGCGCGGGCGCTAAGACATGTCTATCTAAAGGATCACCCTCTTTTGTCCAACCTTCCGAAAACAATTCAATAACTTCTTGGACTTCCTGGAATGTTTAAAATTGTAATCAAAATACTGATATAATGTTCTAAATAAATATTATAATTGAATCAAATCAATCAAAAATCAAAGTGAAAAGTATGGTATGGTATTTAATTATGGACTTTTACAAAAGTAACAATTTCTTCAATCAATTTCCTTGATATTTTTGAAACTAATACATATGTGATCTCCATCTTTCGTCGTATAAAAGGCTCATTATTATTCTCGTTGCTTAGTTTAGCTTTACACCTAAAAGTTTTATGGGTTAATATGATTTTAAAAGATTTTTAACTTACTATGCCTCCATTTCCTATATTTATAGTATCAACAAAGAACATCTAGATTGTGGCAATATAGATCGATTCATATTTTAAAGGCATTATAGGAAGGTGTGGAAATTTCTTACCAAATCTGGAGCATCAGGACATATGAAAATAGGTGTCAACCCTCCAGCGTATACTGCTAAACGGTTCGGAGTTTTGCATAAATGCCTGAGATCCGGTGCCACAGTGATATTGTTTAATAGCGTAAAATTGTCTAATTCAGGTTCCTTAATAATATTGCCTCGAGTTTGTAGATATAAGTATCGGCCTGGTGACGGGTCTATTAACCATGGACGACGTTCACAACGTACCTAAAAAAATTGATGATTATAATTGTTAGAAACATTGAGCTACTTGCAAATAATTACAAGAAAGCGCTTAACAATGTATCAATCGAAAAAGAGTGTGCTAAATAGATTTTGTTTGCCCATTGCCATATGTTTATATGTATAGTAAGTGATATATCATTACGTTTTTTTGATAGATATTAAGCAGTAAAAGCTAAATTTTATTGACGCAATATAGAATCGGTGAATGAATTAAAGGTTTTAAGTAATAGTCTAACAACAAAACAAAGTGTGTGTGTGTGTGTGTGTATTTATGTACACGCGCTAGAAGTTATACTTCTTTGGCGTAAAAAGATAAAAATCTTTTCAAAAGTTTTATCTTAACAATAGAAAAAAGATATTCAATACACTGAAAGTTTTGATATCAAGAAATTCAAACTACAAATACAAAGAAACAAAATATTGACTATAGCTAACTTCAGGGTGTCGGTTTTTTGTGGCAGTGTGTGCGCGTGTCTTAAAAATTTACTCTCATCATTTTTCCCTAACGCACCAAAAGAAGTACGAACTTCAAAAAGATAATCTAGTTAGAACACGCAGTTTTCATGTTACAACAAACTTAATATCTATATGAGGAAGTTCGAACAAACTTAAATATTATAGTATATCGTCATAACGAAATAAATAATACTAAGATATAAAACAGAATAATACCGCTTCAGACGACGGAGAAAAAGAGGATATTTTCAATTCTCCACTTGCTCCGTAAACTCGATGTGAACTCTCGCAAACAGTATCCAACCTTATAAACTCAACTGACGCTTCGAAACCAAAGGATCGGAAATCCTCCGACGCTGACATGTTTACGACGTCAAATTTTAATTCTGCTACAGTTGAGATCGAAGTAAACTCGTAATCACCAATATCACTGTAATTGCCAAGCAAATTTTCTTGAAATTTTCAATTAAATAAAACATTATTTTGGTTCTTCAAATGCTATGATATCAAACAAGTAATTTACAAATTTTATGAAATATCAATTCTATGTGCGAGATGCTATTATTTCGTTGTCCAATTTTGATGTCTGCTGGTTCGTACCGAAGCATGTACCAACGAATTTTTCGCAATTCGCGTACATTTACTAATTTAAATTGGTAACACTATCGCTGACGGTGAAGGAAAACATCGTGAGGAAACTTGAACCTGAGAAATGTTTTTCACGTATTACTGTATGTTGGAAAAATATAGAACTAGCTGAGCTGGCGTAGTGATTATGTCCGTACCTTGCTTCGAGAAGAGGCCTATAGCCCTGCAGTGGATTTCTTGCAGGCTGGTGGTAATGATGATGATGATGAGATGCTATTCTGATATGTAGCGATGTGCTTATTATTTATAATCTTGCTTTATTTGAGTCTAATTTTTTTCATTTTGGTTATTTATTACGTAACATAATTTGGTAATTGTGAAAAGGTAAAGTGAATTCGAAATAATCACAGGAAACATTATTCACGATTATTAAAGATATTCTAAAATAATACAACACTCGTTGAAGAATTCTATATAGAGAGGCATCATCTTAAAGAAACATTTAAATTATTATAAGACCGAATAATAGTGTTTGATAAGGGCAGTAATAATTTTTAAAAAGAGTATCACAGAAAACCGACATGAAGTAACAATGCTTGCATTGTTGCATTTCGTTCGCTCAGTGAAAACGCCGCAGGCCCACCTCTCCTCACCTTCTGTATCTTCTCTTCTCTTCCTCCCCCTCAATCCCTCAACACAAGCTGGCAACGCACTTGCGACTCGACTGGTGTTGCGAGTGTCTACGGACTGTGGTGATCACTTAACATCAGATGACCCACCTATTCGTTTGCCTCCTATGAAATAAAAAAGTATCAGTTGCTAAAGTAGGAAGAAAAATAAGGATAAAAGCATAAATGTTACCTGCATAAACAATCCCTCGGGATGGTAGAACCGATATCTTTCCAAGGTTTGTCGAAGATCCTGACAGCGGCAGTCAGATCACCAGCACAACGGTACCACGGAGAATGTGCAGAGTGGACAGAACGGCAAAGTCTGCCACCGTTCCGAACACTCCACACCCGAAGCTTTATAACCTCGCCAAGGTTTGCTTCGAAACGATATATGCAGCTGAAATACACATGTTTAAGAAAATATAGATGATATCCAAGTTACACATTACTACATATGCTACATATAAGTCTGAACTAGAAAAAATATCCGATATACCTAAATTTTCAATTTAAAAAAGGGCATAATCTTTTTGTAATGGTAGAGCCACGCTGAAGCTATTACTAGTTTCAGCATGAACGGGTCGGCCCGACTGAGGTAGTCCCACCCTCTCACAAAAAACCGACGGGAAGTAACAGTATTTGCATTGTTGCGTTTCGTTCGGTCAGTGAGACAGCTGGAGGTCCATTTCTCCTCACCTTCCCCCTCTCCTTTATCCTTCGTCCCCGCACTCCCACTCTCCCCCAGCACGATTTGGAAACGCACTTGTGACACCCCTGGTGTTGCAAGTGTCTATGGACGGTGGTGATCACTTAACATGACTCACCTGCTCGTCTTCTTCCTATACAATATTAATTGTTTCGAACACTTCTCAAAATCTGCAGTCTTTGTATGAAGCATAATTACGCAAAGAACTCTATTTCACAAAGGTATTTTAATGTGTGCAACACGGAATCCCATGTCATTAATTTATTCCATCCAAACAGAAACATTTTCATCCAAAAAACTAAACTGTAAGACAAATTGATATTTTCTTCTTTTAATAGCGAACAGAAACAAAAACATACGGTCTTGGTATAATGACACATAAAATTAGATACCTACACGAATATTCAGACTCTACAGAGTTAAACATGAGAATAAATTAATCTACAAATACATAACATGTCCACTACATCATAATTAAAATGTAATAAGGGTTGCTTGATAATTGGTGTGTAATGTTTGTAAAATATTGAAGTTTGTTATATATTTTCGATCTCCTGTAATAAATAAATATATTTCGTTTGTTAGTTGTCATATAAGCATGTTATTACAAAAAAAAAGTT
>JACEII010000022.1:1551444-1609078 GCA_014332785.1 Antheraea mylitta | reverse complement strand
AAGTAAATTTCAAGGTTACTTACCAAATTATTTACCGTTTTACGTAATGGTTACTGTAGCCGTTTGGCTAGTAATAAACGGATGTCTAGTATTATAATAGTTGTATCGTAAGTGTAATAGCTTACTAATGTATGAAATAGTTGGTACAATCTATTGGCCAATAACAAATTGATTCCTAAAAACGTTAGTTGCATCTATATGTTATCAGTCAACAAATTTACTATTCTATGAAATTGTAGCAAATGTTTCATTGAATTTCATATTTCATTCATCTAACCACTTAACTGAAAATTATGCTGTTACTAACAATCGAATTGTTAAAAACCAAATTGCAAATATCTAAAATTAAGATTGTTAAAACTACCTCATTATAAAAAATAAATATTTTATTATCCTCACAATGAATTGTATAGTATAAAGAAGATGTGTGGAGTATAAAAACTGTATTAAATTGGCTAATTTGTATTTTATTAGCTTCACCACCAATATAAATAATAGAAACAACTTAGAATATACTTTCCATCGTTACTTCTATAATAAATAACCTTACTTTAGAGCAGTTCCTTGAGTCAACTTCAATTCTAACGTCAAAGAATCGCCTTTGGACAGAAAGCTTTCGGTCTTCGTACATGCTCTAGATTTTCTCAGTAAAGCATGCTCGCAGGTCCGAGGCGCACGTTCCCGACAAAACCTTGCGATTAATGTGGCATTCGTGGGTGGACGACCGACTATCACGGACTGTGGGGACGTTGCTCTTGACATTTGTACTGAACGCTCTTTATCACTAAAACCATTATTTACTCAATGTAATTGAAATAGAGGTTAGACCGGTGGAAAATCAATCCTATGTCCACCAGATGTTCCAACCCTGGCATGTCCCAACGAATTATTTGGAATTCGCGTACATTTACTAATTTATATTATCGGTTGACGGTAAAGGAAAACATCGCGTGGAAACCTGAACCTGAGAAATGTTCTTGTAGTACTATTTTATGTGGGAAAATATAGAACTGTGGACCTCTCAGAGTTTGAAATTGCCAATATGTCGTAGGCTGGCGTGGTGATTATACCTATACTTTCCTATGACCCAACAGTAGGTCTCTTAAGGGCTAATGACGCTGATGATGGTAAACATAATCACAAGAATCTATGTATATATATGTATATATATAACATTTATGTATTGTGGAGTATGTCTAGGCTAATCTATGAGTTTGCTAAACCGATTTTGACTTTCACTGATATATAGAGAACTTCAGGTTATAATCTAAACACAAAATTTAAATTGAAACGATGGAGTTGTAAATAATTTATTCATATAAAACATAGTTTTTAAGATATAATAAAACTATTTTCGGAGTTAAACACGAGTAAAACACATCTCCTTTGATAGTATTATAACATAAATGCACTATTATACTGATCCAATTAAACCTTATTCAGCAACGTCAACGTTTATATATGGAAACTTTGTATAATTAGATTTACCGGGTATTAATTTTAATCAAGTAAACCTTTTAAATTTATTTTATAAACCTGAAGTTCACTCCTATCGTATCCGGACACCCTTAGTCGTAGCTTTCAGTGGAGGTAAACATCATGATTGAGCCATAGCATAGTAAGTAGTTGGGCTTTATCTTAGGGCACAGGCCCGCTTGCCTGCCAAACTAGCCTTAAATTGAAAATCTACCATTAAGCACCATTTACTATTAAGTTAGATCACATCATCATCTAACATAAGATAAGATTGTAGTTAAACCATAAAAAAAGGATAAAAAAATCCTAAAACTTGCCAGATTTTATATGTCATCGCTGGTTATAAATAAAAAATATCAATTCATATATAAAGGTACTTACCAAAATATATCGTTACAACCAGGCGATATCCTCATTGGTCCGTCCCATATATTCAAGTGGCTCCCGCAGTACTCATCCTCGGGTAAGTTCGGATTCAGGGCATTGGTCACATAAAATTTCAATACTGAAAACCACACTCTAAATCGCGGGGCCGAGAATGATGGTCTCCTGTAAATTATGTTCCGGCCGGAGGGACCCGAGGTGTCGATCCCTTGCATGTGATATAGGCATGTGGTATTCGGCGGTAATGAATGTTGGGGATGTTCTAATATACCTCTACCCGTTCCTCGTATCCAGAATTCACAGGCCCTTTTGTTTTTCGCGTATGTTGGTGACTGTTGATCGAGGAACTTAACCTGGAAGATATTAATGGTTTTCAAGTGACGTTTTATTACAAAAACAGGCAGTTCGAGCAATATATAATATGGGACCTCGCGAATCATTAAAAACGAAATTCCAGGAATTCGGTATCTTAACTCTTCCCTACTAATACATTCTTGATAATTTAATGTATGTCCGTAAAAACTTTGAAAAACTGAATTTAGTAAAAGATCGGCATAGTGTAAATACTAGAAACTGTAATAAACTGGTCGTCCCATGTTTCAGACTTAGTAAAACCAGTAATAGTTTCTTAGGTAACAGTGTTAGGTTTTACAATAAAGTCCCAAAACATGTTACCGATTTGCCGGACTGCAAACTTAAGCGCCACGTCAAGCGGGTGTTAGCGTCAAAAGGATATTATAGAGTAGATCAGTATGTGATGTCTGGAATTGACTCCTCTCTGTGCATCCACTATAAGCCGTATGATGTATTGGAAATGTATGTAAAAAAATGTACCCGATCTTCTGAACCTGTTGTAGTTTTTGACGTTCATAAGCGCCTTATTAGGGCCTAAACTGAATAAAATTTTTTTGATTTTGATTTGATTTTGACGAGCAGTATTAAGACGTAATATCAATCAATCTTAGAAATTAGATCAGTAGTTTCTTGATTGCCATCCAAACACATTTAATCTTCTAATACCTTTAAACGAGCAATTCTTGTATATTT
This sequence comes from Antheraea mylitta, assembly GCA_014332785.1. Taxonomy (NCBI): domain Eukaryota; kingdom Metazoa; phylum Arthropoda; class Insecta; order Lepidoptera; family Saturniidae; genus Antheraea; species Antheraea mylitta. The sequence continues at coordinate 1,606,171 of JACEII010000022.1, read as the reverse complement.
TTTTATTGTTCTATTTTCCTAATCTCGAAAACGGCGTGAGCGATTTCCGTGAAACTTAGTATGTAGGTGGTTTCGGGGACGATAAATCGATCTAGTTAGATTTCATTCATGGAAACCTTTTTTTATCTGAGTTTTCAGGCAATGAAAATTATAGCTAGAATATATACGTAAATTTTGCCGCCGCTGCCAAAACAAAAGATAGCTCAGATGGAAATCGGCTGCTTTGAAAATCCATCTAACCCCAGTTCGAATCCGAGTGATAGCAAAAGAAATATCTTTTTTTTTTTTTTCAAAAAGTGCCAGGCTCGGTCATCTAGGTACTATATATACAGTACTATATGCTTATATGGACTAAGCAATTAGTTTTTTTTATAAGTTTCGAAATAGGCAGATGGTATATGACGTTACTCATTTAAATGGAATTGACGCTCCACTTTGTGCATTCATCATTATCGAATGTAATTTTATCTATATTTGTAAAATTATGTATCGACGATAGATAAACAGTACGAGTTTCTTGTCGATTCTTCTTTGAGTTGTTTTCCGAACGGATGTTAATTTTGACGTTTACAAGATCCTTCCCGGGACCTAAAGCGAATAAAGTATTTTTTATTTTGATTTTAATTTTTTTTTAATTATATTGAAATTAAAACACCCAGACTGTGTATTCTAGACTAACGCTACTTAAGTTTTTTATAAGTGGTCCCAAATAGACGATTTAGACATTTTCAGTAAATCACTGACGCGGACTATTTTGGCTATTTCAAAATTTGTGCAATAAAAATAATACACCTGATTGCTTACTCGTGGCATTTAAAAATCATCTACGCACGTTGTATGCATCATGGTTCGCGGGTACAAGGTTGAACAGCCTTATTCTAAATTCTCTACACAAAATGGTATTTATCTACCTTTTTTATTTCCTAGGTAATTACTATTTACAACTTAAAACATCTATTGTACCTTGTAAATAGACATAAATTATCGTATCTTGAATTATATGGTCGCTCTTTCAAATGAGTTACATTATTTCTTCTTATTTTAATGCTTAACCTACATTGTAACTTAATATCATAAATATAAAAGTCAGTTAATTTCTTTTATATTTGGCAATTTTAAACTCCGATAATTTATATATTTTCCGCAATTATATATTTTCTCACATACGGCAGTACAACAAGAACATTCCTCCGGTTTACATTCAGCCGATAATTACCAATTTGTTTCACCAGATTAGGCCCCCTTCCGCAGCGGCTGATGCCTAGGTCCGTTCCCTTGACGTGGAGCCTTTGAGTACGCTGCTAACGTGATACAGCGACAAAAAACCTTACATCACTGCTACAACATTACACACATCACCTATACATACGTACACGCCTACATGCTTATACGCTGTTTTTCTTTTCCAGAGAAATAAACGACAAAGAGTTCTACCCTTATTTTCCCTATCCTACCCTATCCTATCCTATATAGTTTAGAGGATTTTTTCCGACACAAAATACATATAGGAGTTGTTAAGGAACGCATGCTTGGTACACATGCATGTTTCAATAATTCATATACGTATATGTAGATAGCTTAGCTTAGGTTAACTCAGATAGGTTGCGATTTTTGTAGGTGGTAGAGCCCCGCTGAAGCTATTTTTGGTTTCAACATGAATGGGTCAGCTCCTCCGGGGTAGTACCACCCCTCTCACAGATAACCGACGTGAAATAACAGTGCTTGCATTGTTGTCTTTCGTTCGGTCAGTGAGAGAGCTGGAGGCCCAGGTCCCTTCCTCTTTCCCTTTCCTTCCCCTCTCCCTTCTCCCACATACAGGCTGGCAACGCACTTGCGACTTCCCTGATGTCGCCAGTGTCTATGGACGGTGGTGATCACTTAACATCACGTGACCCATCAGTTCGTTTGCCTTCTTTGATATAAGAAAAAAAAAAGATTTTTGCACTAAACAGGCCACGGCCTAAGCCGAGGTGTGCCGTGCACCCTTGAGCTAGTCCCCCAAACATCCCAAATCAGCTGAGTGCCTATAGCGCTCGCCTCAATAGTTCGGTGAAGCTGAAAAGACCTTTTCAGGTCAACAGCGTTCTCATTTCGAAAAAAAAAAAAAACAATTAAAATTACTACACAAATTCTGAAACATCAACAAACGTCCATCCATCCTCACAAACTTACCGGTTAATAATATTAATAGAATTTTGTAACAAACGTATTTCTGTAGATTAATGGTAGGAATTTGAACATATTGCTAGTGGGAGTGTAGAGCGAGACGGACTGATATGTTAGAAAGAGGCGAGGTGAGGAGAGGAGAGTAGGGTTCTAGTTTTCGGCGTGACGTGAAAAGAGGTGGCGGTTGTTGCGTCATTGGAGTCCGTTTACAATTTTATATAAAAATTTAAACTTTGTGCTTGTTTGAAGCGTGGCCTAATTAAAAGGGTTGCCATAATTTAGTTTAAAAAATGACTGATATTACCAAAAGAAACTAAAGACCTCTTCTGTTTTACATAATTTCCTTTGAACCGAAATATCACAAAAACAAACCGAACAGAAAGATACTCATAAATTCAAATTTTTCCAAAATACCAATATGTAATGAAACGTTTATGAATGGTGAGATGAATTGAATTAATGCTATTCAGAGTTACTAAAATTATGACATTACTATTTAGATAGATGTTTAAATAGAAACCGCTTGGACACGCTTCTATAATAAGTATTTCACGTGTTCAACAAAATTTAAAATTTTAGACACGTTTTAGTGAAACTCGTGTTAAACGCGTGATAATCTTTGTTTTTGTAAAAATGCTCAGGAAATGTTTAACTACCATCAAATGTATTATTTAAAATATGCATTTTAAGCAATATTAGGTTTTCATAATAACTTGGAATCCTTTCGATGAGTACATACAGTGGTCGTGCTAGCTTGCCGTACTAATTACCCCTTGGCAGAGGTCCAACCGCGGACTTTGGGCCGGTGCCTGATTTATTATTGCTCATATACCGGGCAAATAAATAGTACTTCACGATTGTAAATTATAACGTTTTATATATATTTTTAAGCAAATAATTGTGTTTCTGAACATTTCTGTATTCATTACTATTATTTAGGTATATTTAGGTACTATATCCTAGTCTCACTAATCCGACACTCTGAAAATCCTTGGTTTAAGAAAGGTTTAGGCCTGGCTGTAGGAATTATCAATTGTACAGTTAGAAAGTGTAAATAAAATGTTATATACCACTACTGAGTGATACTTCTAGGAATAAAAAAAATAATTATTATTAAACAAAAAAAATGCAGAGTGACTCTGCACGCGATTAGTTAAATTTTTAAACTAGTGTAATAAAATAATAAAATTGATGATCACAATGATCGCATTGTGAATTCCATTTATATTGATGTTGTTTCGTATTACCATTTTACTCGATGAAATACAATCGCTTTGTTTATGCTATTGCTATTATTATCGCATTTTTTTTCGATATGACTACGCTATTGACCTAGCAAGGTCTTAACAGCTTCACCGGACTACAGGTATTATTATCGCTTTGTATATGAAACGGATGGATAAGAATATTTCTATATTAAACCGTAAATAGAAAGTAGGTCTTTGATTGGTTCCTTTAGAGATTAATTATTTATTTATTTACAATCCTCGATGATGCACCAGTCAACAATCCGATGAATAGTATAATAACTTTTTTTTTTTTTCAAAATGACTACGTTATTGACCCTGCAAGGTCTTAACAGCTTCACCGGACTACTAAGGCGAGCGCTTAAGGCACTCAGCCGATTCCATTTTGGCAACCAGCTCAAGGGTGCACGGCACATCTCGGCTTGGCTGTTTCCTGTTGCATGCAAAATCGCGACCTATCTTAGCTAACCTAGCTAACTATTCATATGTGTATGAGTTGTTGAAACGTATATGTGTACCAAGCATACACGCCTCAACAACTCCTCCATATATTTATTATCGGAAAATTGAGAGTTTTTCAGTTCGATAAGGAAAAAAAGTATAATAACAATAATAAGGAAAACACTAGACTGAAAATCTACAACCTTTTATCACATAGATACAACTTACACTATTAATATTTATGAAAAATTAAATTATTTAATATTATATAGTGGTAAGTATTAGAAAAAGAAAAGAAATAGAACAAGAATTTTTGATCAAATGAATTTATCTATAAATACGAAAATTTTACCTACAGAAAATAAAACAAGACGGCAAATATAATCAAGAATATTGAAATATAAATTACTGAATATTTTGTAAATAGTCATAGATATAAAATGTGTTTAATTGCCATTTTTTTATATCATAGGCCACCACCACCGTAATCACCACCGTCCATAGATACCAGCAACACCAGTGGAGTTGCAAGTGCGTTGCCAGCCTGTGTTGGTGGGAAAGGGGAGAGGAGAAAGGGGATAAGAGAGGGAAGGAGGTAGACGCTCTCACTGACCGACCGAAACGCAACAATGCAAGCCCTGTTACTTCACGTCGGTTTTCTGTGAGAGGGTGGTACTACCCCGGAAAAGCCGACACATTCATGCTGAAGCCAGTAATAGCTTCAGCGTGGCTCTACCAGCTACAAATCCTTTTGAATTGACTATGTACTAGTTAATTGTAGATAGGTTACTAGACTGGAATTTAAACGGCTAATTTCACAGAAGTTAGAAAAAGCTTTTAGCATAACAATAGATAAGAAGTTATTAAGAAGTATGCGCATGAATGCTTGTTATGAAAAAACATTAAAACTTTCAGCTTAATTGCGATTTGGCTGTAGTTCAACAACGGCTGGCTATGTCATAAATTCTCATAAAAAATGTGAAGACGCATTATAACAGAGTTGTAGAATTGTATATTTATGTTTAAATGCTTTGTTATTATATGCTTACGTTTCACTTTATTGATAACTATCCAAGGAATAATAAAATAACAACTTGATCTATGTGAAAGAGAATATAAAATTTAATAGGGAATACTTAATGTTAATTCCTATTAGAGACCTTTTTTTTTCGATCTGACTACGCTATTGGCCTTAATTTTTTGGCCTTTATAGCTTCACCGGACTTCTATTAGAGACTTTGAAGACCGAATCAACATTACTGTAATATTAAGGACATTTTGTTTTAATTACGTCGCTTGCGTCTACACAACCATGTGATTATTTAACATATGAGAATAACTTAATGATATCGGCAATATAATAAAAGATTTAACACGATTGTTCGATAATGTACAGCTTAAAATTTTCATTACTTTCTTATATACCTAGTGTAATTGAGCAATGAGTGTGGTTTATAGTAGATTAAAGTTCCAAGTATGTTGCTGATTGTAAATTTCATCCTATTCGACGGTGTCCTTAGTATTTATGTATCGAATGTTGCGTTACATGTTACAGTAGATGGCGTGCATGTTGTACTTACCGATGTTTTTGAATGAGAACTTCTGTAGTGTACACACCTACACACAATTTTACATTTCTTCAATTAACTCATACATCGAAATTGCAAACTTTATCTCTTTACCAGATACGGTCTAATTGAAAAAACATATTTTTTTTTTACACAATTTGTATATAGCATCAGTATATGTTAAGAGATCATTCTATTTTAGAGGATCCCATAATCAGCCCCATACGGGATAGTCTTTTGCACAACTACAAATATGTTATTACTCCTGATAACTTTTAGAATATCACATTAGCGAATGTATTAGTACCATATCATCTTCACATATTTAAATGCAGCAGAATAACCTTTATTAAATTACGCCATAAAATAATAAATTTAAAACATTAAATAACATATATGTAAATTAATAGGTAAGAGCTAACAAATTATAAAGAAATATATTGAATGACTATAAGGATTCGACACCTAAACTATTCAATTTAAAACTTCTGGTAGTTTGTTTTTTATGTGCTACCATACTGTCCATCCAATTGCAATAAACCATTGAAAGTTGTCAAAGATGCAGAATATAACATAGTGTACCTTGAATCCAGAAATGAGTATCAAAAGATAGGTCAATTCTACACTGACTCGAGCAATGCTGCGCCTAAAAACTTGTCTGTAAGAAAACTGAACGTCTGTATTATTTGTATGATTATAAAATATTGGTATAAAATTCATCCGAAATTTTAATTGCATAAGTAATTTTTGTTAACTACAATGTCAATATTATATATGTGTAATATCATAGCACCTACGTAGTTTAAAACTATTCCCTTGCAAAAAGAAAAGAATCGCATAACATAACCATATCTGCAGACAAACGGACTCATTTGCATAAAACTTACCTCCACTTCCAGTTGAAAACCGTGCAACGACTGTGACGTTACTGGCTGCAGAAACGTCCCGAATGGCGACGTCGTAAACTCCACTAATAACTCAGGTCCGCTCGATATAGCTTCTGGCACTGGTACACCCCCGCCACAAAATCTTAGGATAACCGGGTCTCTGGTCGTGTAACCGTCGTAAACTGTCACATAATCCTGTACTTCGTCGCACTGCTGCCAGAATTTTAATTCGCGACCATTGTTCTCTCGTCCCTGTTGCGCGGTATATAATGCCTTCTGACTCCTGATGGAGACTAGTTGACCGTTCGGTTGTTTGACTACGATTAGGGCGTGTTTACCCTGTGGCACCTCGTGTTGTCTCACCGCATAATAGCAGGTCAAATTTCTCGGGTAAACACCGGGGAAATTTGGAGACTGTAACCTACAATTTTTACGGTCGCAGTCGCTGAATATCCGTGAGCAATAAGTCCCAGATATCAGATCCCCGAGGTAATACTCGGCTGTTTTTGTCGTCCTTGCGGCCTTCGTATCTTCCCGTGATGTGTTTACAGAGAACGGTATTGGTCTGGGCTTGAAAAAGGGGCGCTCTGAAATGAAAAATGTCTGGTAAAGCCTCATATTGACATTCCATTTCTTAATTAAATATACTTTTCTAAAATATTATTTTATGAAACTAAATGATGTATCTTGACTACTCGTTCTTAATAATGATTCTTGTACCTATTTTAATGCCAACTAATATTTAAAAAAAATAGGGAAATTGTCACATTCAAATTTCATCACATTTATACACTTCAAAATATCAAGTAAATTGGAACGTTTACTACATTACAATACAATACGCCGTTGCTTTTTGATTGTACTCTGCTTACCATAAAACTTCGTAGAAACTTCACCGTGCTACAATAAAAAATAAAGATATTGCCGACGCTGTATTCTGTTTAATATATATGTACTAAAAAATTCAAACCTGAAGGTGGGGTTCCACCATAACGCACTGTAGCATATTCTTTCCTCAACACTTTGTAAGCCATACGAAAATCAAAGTTATAATTATTCTGGTCCTTTGAAAGATGGAGTAGCCGGATAATAAGTGTTATGGATTTTGTTTCGCTGTAGTATATCGACGGGCCCCAAGACGTTCCGCACCATGAGCCTCCGACTTGCGGTCGACTCGCCTCTTGGATTTGCATATAGCCATCTGGGCAACCGTCTTCAGTAAACGACGTAAAACGACCGAGTGTGAAACTGTCGAATAGAACCTGCAACAGAAAAACAAATATGGAGTTGTTAACAAACAAATTGAATCTGTTCAGAGTTGTGTTGGAGTAATTCCTATACGTTTAGAGACAACTGTATTTTTTATGGTATTGCTTAAATTATTTTATCATCTTGTGGACCTGATTATAAATAAATAGACAACTTCTTTTTTCGTATTTGACTTAGGCGATGCAATTTTTTAAGGTGGTTCAGCTAATAGCTAAGTTATATTATCTTCAACGAATATACGCATAATTAACAGTATTAATTGAATTCGTATAGTATTTCTGAATCTCTCACAGGATCACAAATATCAAAATAAATGCTATTGAAATTTTATTCATATGAAAGTGAAACGCGGTCCATGCAAAATTGCAAGCAGTTTGCAACACGTACTTATATAGATAGTAACGGTGAACTTATATGAAATGATTAATATCTGTTCCTTTGTTTGATTTGTGTATGCATTTTCTGCTCAGAATTGAAACTGTATAATATGTGTAATATGATGTTAATGCGTTAATGATTTCTAAAAGTGTTAGTGTTTCATCAAAATTTTTTTTTATATCATAGGAGGCAAACGAATAGCTGGGTCACATAATGTTAAGTGATCACCACAGTCCATAGACACTTGCAACAGCCGGAGGGTCGCAAGTGCGTTGCCAGCTTGTGTTGGGGGAGGGGGAGAAAAGAAGAGGAGAGGGGGAATGTGAGAAGAGGTCGGCCTCCACCGCTCTCACTGACCGAACGAAACGCAACAATCTAAGCACTGTTACACAAAACTACACGTCAGTTTTCTTTGAGAGGGTGATACTACTCCAGACGAGCCGACCCATTCATGTTGAACAGTAATAACTTCAGCGTGGCTCTACCACAGACAAGTCTTACGATAAATAAAAATATTATATTTTATCTCTGTAATAAGGCTCGAAAGGAATGTTTTTCTCAGTCGCATTTATATTATTATTCATGAAGTCTTCAAATGGATGAAAGTCTAGCCAAGTGACCGAAAAAATCTGTAACGAGTGAATGAACACCTCATTTATTTTGATCTAAAGTAACTAGACTGTAACGTAAAACAGCTGGTTCATACTTATTCAATATAAGACACAATTTATCCTTCATAAAGTTTCGACATACCTACACATAGATGTTTATATTAGCTGTGAGTATTCAGTTAACCGTTAATTGTTTTCATCTTTATGACTGTTCAGAAACACAATAACATACCCTCCTTCGACAACAAGGGTGATATAGTTAGCATAAATCGACAAATACTCTAAAAGTAAAATAATAATAATTGATATTGATAAAACTATATTAACCACAAATAGTATTCTTTCTTTATGTCATAAGAGACAAACGAACAGTTGGCTCAGATTTAAGTGATCACCACCGTCCATAGACACCCAGCAACTCCAGAGTAGTCGCAAATGCGTTGCCAGCCTGTGTTGATGGGGAAAAGAGGAGGGAGAAGAGGATGAGAGGGAAGATACAGAGATGGAGGTGAGCTTCCGGCATTCTCACTGACCGAACGTAACGCAACGATGCAAGCCCTGTTACTTAACGGTCGCTTTCTGTGAGAGGGTGGTACTACTCTGGACGAGCCGACCCATTCATACTAAAGTCAGTTATAGCATCAGCGTGGCTCTACCACCTACAAACACACAGCTTTTTAATTTATGAGTTATAGATAGCCAGGAAAATTCGAATAAATTTTGTACTACCTGACTATTATTTATAATCACGATAAGCTCAGTTTTTTTTGTAGGATTTAAACATAACCTGCTAACTAAACAGCTGATGTATATAATATTCACATATGTATATAATATTCACATACAAAACTGAAAATTATAATCATCACGCAAAAGTCTATCGCAGAGCTTACAACCACTATACCACAGGTATGTAAAATATGCAAATATTCTTATTTTTAATCAACGTTTTCTTTTCGTTTATTGATAAAAACAAATGGGATTTTTTTTTTGTGAAATAATATCAATTTTCTATTGCCCAAGAACTGAAACCCCGTTTGCTTTATTGATATTAAGTATTCAGTTACAAATTTAATTAAATGCCTAAAATGTATATTATCAACGTGTATTAAATCCTCTCAAGTATTTCTTTTTTATTAATTAAATATCCATATTACTTCCACACTGTAAATTTTATCGGGATAAAAATGAAATGGTGAATACATTAACAATGCAATTACATTTAACAAGAAATAAGGTTTCATTAAAAAAACTATGCTGCACGTTATCCCAGTTCAAAATTTACGTTATCCACAGCAGACAGTTGATCGAAATAGAACCAGATAACGTGAAAAACGCAATAATAGGGTGCAAATTGCATCTCGGCACCGTATCCACGGGATAAAGTGTCGATAAGGATTCTGCTCCGTTGAGAATCTACGCCTGGGTGTGTGTAACAAAGAGATTTCGATTTCCACTAAACCGTTGCAAATTCGATTGGCCTTCTCTGATGCAATGTTCAACCACTGTATATTTTCATAGTGTATTAAAGGGAAAAAAGTTGTGTAGTTCACATGTAGTACATTTTAAACTCAATACTCTGATTATGTTTAAGAGAATGAGATAAATATACGATGGAGATGACGAACATTCGACTTCGTCATTATATCGTAATATTTCAATAAATAATAATGTATAAACAATGTTAATAATACACTCACATTTATTTTGGCAACATCAATTATATTGATGTCATCATGTCTCAACAGGCATACACTAACTTATAACATGGGACAATGTTAATTTAGATTCACAATAATACTTCTTTATAACTTTCATTATCATGTATAATATGAAAGCGAGATACAATATGAACCATTCTATCGAGCTAAATATACAAAATACATGTCAATAAAAATGGAATATTATTCGACACCGCTAACCGAAAATACGACATACGTGTCCCTTCATATTCGCTTCTTCCAAGCAGAAAATACAATTTTGTACCGCCAGGGATGTTTCGCGGGTCTTTGATGAAATTTAAATGTGCTACCATGTCGGAAACACGTTGTGACATTTCAATTTTGACGACGAAGATGTACAAGAATAACATGTACCGTGATATAAGAGTGATTCTAGTTTTCCTCTTTAGAAAACAAATTTATTGAGACTGTTATACATTTAAGGTATACAATGTTGTAACCTATCTTTTGAAGTGCAAACTTCTTTAGGCGTTTGAGTAATGAATGAAAATGAACCGTCATGCTCGGATCGATGATACGGAAATGCGTTTATTCGGTACCACTCGACATTAAGAGGACTCGATTCAATGACACTATAATGGATAATTTGTATATAATCAGTATAGATTTTCAAATATCATCATATATTGTGTATTTTTAAATATTACTATTATATATTTACATATAAAAATTGTTATATTGTATGAACTTTGTTGGGCATGTGTTTATTTATAAGTTTTTACTTTTGTCGTGTATTCATAGACACGTACTCAAGTTGCTTCTTTCGTTACATTTCGTTACTTTGACCTTTCAAAGTACAATTATTAGGTTCAGGTAAGTATAATTTTATTTGCATTCTCAAGCATATATAATAATGTTTTCTCAAATCTTTCGTAATATAGATAAAGTCATCTATATAGATGTTATACAAAATCAAATGTATTTAAACAATATTTATGCTTAAAATATTATAACGTGACTTATAACTGACAGTTCGATGTCAAGGAAATACTTCACAAGATATATATTATTTGATTTAGACGATGTTTGTTTGATTTCAAATTTGAACTAACCTGTTAATAATCCGTTAACAAGGCCGAAAAATTATTTAGGTTTTACATTCAAACTTCTGTTTTTACTATTATCAGTATGAGTTATCTAATATATAAAAACAATGTTTGTTTGTTCGTCTTCTATGCACTGCTATACTGTTTATCTGACTGCAATAATATTTTGAATAAATGTTGTCAAAACTACAAAAAAGGACACAAAGTGCATTTAATCCAAAAAAAAAGTACTATTTATGAGGAATATGTCAAGTATATATTAAAAAGAGTAACACCGCGAGCAAAAGATAGTAATTAATAAAAATGAAATTTGGCTTTACATACTAATATAATATTGTTTCTTGGAGTCATAAGTATGAAAACATTAACTGTATATTAGATCGAGTTCAATAAAGAATAACTATATATTTTTTTATAAATCTCTTCAACAAGTCATGTATTGACGAGACACTAATCCGACATCATTCCAAAAATGATTGTATTCACATACCAAACACCTGCGATGCGCTTTTCATACAAAACTTTTTTCAAGCGCAAAGTAAGAACAAATTTATTTTTGCATATAGCAATTAACTTGTTTATATGCACTTTCTATGTAATATTTTATCTACTTATTGTTATTTAGGAAAGATAAAAACGACATTAACAACAACTTTATCTTTTACCATAATCTACTGCTATCGTAATTCATGATACTACAAGACAATTACGATTATCAATTTTATTAGATTATTTGATTTTTGTTTGTGCGTATTTTTAGAAAATCTCTCATTTTTTTAACTTACAACAATTCCACGATTTTACTTTAACTTTAAATATATTTCATTGAATCCAAAGTTGTCTTTGTGTTTGTGTATATCAATTTCCTTATTTCTGTCGATTTCCTAATTAATATTTTATCTACTGTTTGTTATTTAAGAAAGATAAAAGCCGATATTTCGACCAGTATTATCTTTTAAGCTTTTCGTATCATTGTTCAGTAAATTATAATATATTTAAAATTGTCTATTTTAATTTTACCAACCGCTCATGATTCTACTAAATATTTTATCCTTACTAATATTATAAGTGTGAAGGTGAGTTTACGTGTGAGTATTTCACATCTTAACAACTCAAGGCACAGAAAAAGATATAAGTACCTTTCATGTAGAGAAAATGTATTGTTCTCAAAAGATATTTCAAAAGTTAAATTAACGTAAGAGAAGCCGCTAGCAAAAGCGACACCGATGTTCACCGATAGTCACCGATATTTTTTATGATTATTAATTTACAATATTTAAATAAAATGTGTTATTATAATTAAATACATTATTATAAAGCCAAATAAAATGCCAAATGCCGTCCGCAAATTGGTACGAACATTTTAATAGAAACAAAACCTAGTCTATAATTAGTCACGTCTAAACGTAATTTTCTTACTATTAACGGCAAAAGGGTTTTTTAGAATCGGATACATAGTATCAAAGATTACTTCCTATAAACATATTGATAAAACCCATTTACTTAATGTCACTAGAAACGACCAATTTCAATTGTCCATATAATTTATACTCGTTCTTAGAAGTGAAATATTTGTATGATTATAAATTATTATTATTATTATTTTATATTATTACATATTGCCGTTTCCGTTTCTATCAGGTTTTATTTAACACAATAAATTTATTAATATATATTCTTTAAATTGAACCACATTCTAAACATATATGCAAGTATATCGCGATGTTTGCGGTTTTACTACCGAATCCTTTTGAGAGATGAGACCTCTATTTGAACACCGTCGTGGTCCTACCTGTGTGGAATTATTCAAAGCCAGCTGTTGTGTTAAATTTACACCGCTGTGTTTGCAAATTCACACCAATACTTTGTTACTTAAAGTTTTGTATACATAGTATATAGTTTTGTATAGTTTGTTTCTATGACATAGAAATGTATGTACAATTCTTGAATATGAGTTGTTTATTTAACATGAATATGATAGAACACACACTATGTATCAATTAACTACAGTGTATCTATTTGTTCTAATAGCAATCAATAACATTATTCATATAAAACCTTTGTAGTATTTGCAAGTAGTATTCACAAGACAATGTCTAGAAATTTATGTGTCTCTTAAAGATCCTTTCTTTTATATTAAGGTAACGTACTCAAATTTAGATATCAACAAAAATTTTGTTGACCTGTCACAACAATAAAAAAGAATTTTCACTCCCAATAATGTATTTTTATCATACATTTTATATGTAGAATAAAGTATAACTTGTTTAAATATAAAACACAAAAGGGAATGTAACGCCAACATGGCTTTTTTAATTTTTAATACGCCTTTTGTTCGTCTTTTATAATCTCTCGAATTTATACATAACGTGTTAATAAAAACGAAAATTTTTGCAATGAATCATGAATAAAACCATTAGCCATTCTGTAGTAATATAGAATCCGAAATGTTTTTAAATTTCCGAGTATACTACTGAATTGAAATTAATACGAACTAGAATTCAGGTCAGTCGTAATTCCATTTGCTTTCCGTGTATCGCATTTGTTTCAGCTTGGCTGTTGTTTACAAAGACTGGGAATTTTCAATACAGAGCCACGAACAAGTATCATTACATTGATAGCAATGAACAGAAAGTAATGCAATGAATATATTTCAATATTTTATTTGAGAAATAATTAATGTAATTCGACCATAACTTTAACAAAGTAATATACTTAGTATGGTCATAAATTCTGACAATAACTTTTAATGTAATTGAGTTTAAATCTAGACTAGTTGAGGGCAAGTCTTCATGCTCGATGAAGTAAACTGCACGGTCGATCAGCGAGTTTAGTTTTAACTCAGAATATCCAGTTTATTTTCGAATATTATTAAGAAAAGAGATTTTACTATGATTGCTAGGACAGCTTTTTGGTACACATCATCACTGATTTTTACATCTTTTTCACAGAACAACACCTCAATTATTCACCGCAAGCTCCGACTCCGTTGCAAGGATTCAAACTTCAATCGACTCGGTGTCCAAACGTTCTCTGTTGCAAAGTCTCGAATCTACATCAATCGACACGGTGTCCAAACATTCTCAGTTACTAGGATTCGAATCTACTTCAATCAACACGGTGTCCAAACGCTTTATCAATTTATATCGTTGTGATATGTTTTATTATTTAAGTAGGCAACAAACAGTTGTGAATTTTACATTGCTAAAATAAAATTGTACAGATACGGTTTGTTTTTCTCTTTTTAGCAAAAATGTTTGCAATCTATTTTTTCTTCTTTTTTTTTAAATCCGTTTTAAATATTATGCAATACATATAATTACCACAATTAATAACGATCTCAAAACATCTCATTTTATGTGTTTTCCATCAACTGAATAAATATACAGAATTATAAATCAATACAAACAATCAAAAAACATTATTTTCCTGTATAATAATCAAGTAAATGCACTTATTCTGAATTATATCTGCGTCAATATTAAAGAACATGCTAAAAAAATGTTCATTACTAAAAATAAACCTCTTGTTAACTCGGTTCCGAACAAAAAAAGGAAAAACTTGCCTGCAAAATGTACCTTTGTAATTTATACAGAAGCTTTGTACCTCTCTCTTTTAAAAATATGTCCTTAAAATTATCTCGTCCGCAAAATGTCCTCACGCGGCGCTCACAGACTCCCCTCTTGTCTACACATTTTTCAAGGTTTGTAGCTTCAAAAAGGCATCGTTAGGGCTCCCCGCTATTAGACGTTATTGTTGTATAGTCAATGGTTTCAGCACTTGACAGCGCTTTAGTCGCTTCGTCGCGTCAACCTCTCAAAATGAGCCGCCACGGGGGCTTTGAAGTAGATAGGTATCCTAAATAAACACGGCTTTAAAGTTATGCTCTATATAGTCTTTTAAAATAGAGATATTGAAAGAATAGACTTATTCTCTCTTCTATGTCATATTTGTATCTAAGGTCATTAAATTCGGACAACGTTTGACCAGTCCATTGTGCAATAACCAGTTGTTAGATTGCGCTAAAGTTTTTTGTTTTATTATTAAAGTTTGTACTATAGTATGATTTGGAAAAAAAAGACTGTCTGCTAGTTTACTTAAAATCTCAATTTTAAATAGGTTAGAGTTTATACTATTCCATAATACCAAGAATAAAATGTCCCTATCCTATCCTATATAGTTTAGAGGAATTTTTCCCACACAAAATACATATAGGAGTTGTTGAGGCACGCATGCTTGGTACACATGCATGTTTCAATAACTCATATACGTATATCTAGCTGGCTTAGCTTCGGTTAGCTCAGATAGGTCGCGATTTTTGCACAAATTAGGCGACAGCCCAAGCCGAGGTGTGCCGTGCACCCTTGAGTTAGTCACCCAAACATCCCAAATCGGCTGTGTGCCTTCACCACTCGCCTCAGTAGTTCGGTTACAGGCCAGGAAAACAGCGTTTTCGTTTCGAAAAAAAAAGAATGAAATGTTTTAATTTCGTGTTACAAATAAATGCATTTTATTCCAATTATACCGCTATTCGTTAAATAAATAATTATGCCTTGACTAATCATCTAAGTTATTCAATAAATATCTTAAGCTGTGTTATTTACTAGTAGTATTAAATAGAACTTATGAAAATAATTAACACACTTTAATATTTGAATAGATATTACTGCCAAATGAAACAATACCCGAACTTCAAACCAATATCTGAAACTAACGGATAATATTTCAGAATTAAAATTATAAAATATAAATGCGATATATATTTATATTGTGTTGATATTGTAGATAAAACTTCATATAAAACCACACCTCTATTGCGTCTTTGTTTTGTTTTTGAACTGATTAGGTCATACCTCATACTGACTTGTTTATCCGTTATATTTATTGAGGTACACAGATTTAAAACAAATTTAGTTAGATTGAAAGCCGCCTATTAGGCTTCTGGATTCTTTTGTAAAAGATAAGATAGATAAAATACTTAGAAATATTCGCACTTAGTAACACCAAAATGAAAAAAAAGTCGAAGCAGTTAGTTTTACATACACTGTCGACAGACGTGAAAACTGAAAACCATGGAATAACTGTTTTCCTTTTTAAATTTATGAATATTTTTTATATCGAATTGTTTAAATTCATAATTTTTATAACCAGTAAAAACGGGGATCAGAAACTGTTATGACCTGATAATTAATTCAAGTAAGCAGTAAACTGAAGTTGGTAAAACGCAATATAATTATTCTGTAATTAGAAAAGACCAAAATATATGTTACCATAGTTATGTACGCGGTTCCACGCGCGTATGTTGTTATTCATTGCCGTTATTATTTGTTAAGGTTCGTAGTCTAGTTAAACAAACAGACAATCGTATTAAGTTAGTCATACTCAAATAACTATACAAACTAATTACGTGGGATGATGTGAGAACGCAGTGGAGTTTAGAGAAATAGTCGTCCAATACATTTTTCTTTGTTTTTTTTTTTTTTTTGTAATAGTTTACAAATCTTAGTTTATCAAAATCTTTTCTTTTTCACATGACATACTAGAACACAAAAGTCATTCCCCTTTTATGTTTTAATCAAGCTACTGGATACTATAGTCCGCGCCAAACTTTTTGACCGCCCCGAATATAGCTGCGTAGATCACAAATTTACGTAACAATAGATATTTTATTTTACGTGTAACATCGAGACAACTTAAGGATAAATAAATGCCAATTTAGATTCTTATAGTATTACTTTTACTTTCTTTTGTATAAAAATCATAATTGTATTATGCGCAAGCCCGTACTTCGGTTGTATTCAGAGAGGCCAAAAAGTTTGGCACAGGCTATAGTCGCTATAGGACTATAGTGCTTCACTAGCCTTAATGTAGATTTAATCTATTCCCAGGAAATAGTGTGTTTTTTTGTAAAGTACCCTAAGTATTTTTTAAATGTTTAAACAAATCCATGTAAAATTTCGTGATGATCGGTTTAGCAGTGTTAATGCGTGAGGTGTTAATGCGTGACCAAGAAATAAGTAACTCACATTCATATTCATATTGTTACCTAATGTATGACGCCATACATTATTTTCGTATAACCATAATCTTTTGTGTAACGCAAGCCAATATAACCCAATACACTCAGGTGTACCACAGGGCTACATACTCGCGCCCTCGCTCTTCAATCTGATCATCAGTGACCTACCTTGGTCTCCAGGAGTCGAGGTAGGTTGTTATGCTGACGATAACGTTATTTACGCTCCTTAGGAAGTGCATCGAAAAAGCCGTTTGCACACTCGGTGAATGGTTTCGTCGATGGCGCATAGAAGTTAATCCTGATAATAACGCGATACTTTTTCGATCCTTTACGGTGTAGTAATAACCTTGAGCCCATCAGGTTATACGGAATTGATCTCCCTTGGGCCGAAGAGGTCAAATATCTAGGTGTTACATTAGATAGATGTTTAAAGTTCATTTCACATATAGACAGACTGCGAAACAAAGCCGCTATGGTCTTGTGTCGCCTTCTAGTCCGGTGAAGCTGTTAAGATTCCGAGTCCGGTGAAGCTGATAAGATCTTGCTAGGTCAATAGCGTAGTCAGTTCGAGAAAAAAAAACAAGCTGATAGCTCCCAGATGGTAGGATTTTAGCAAATTTACTTGTTACTTATTGTTATATTTCGGCCAATTTTAAAATTATTCTCATGTTCAAAATCCGTTTAGTAGTTTTTAAGTAAAAGAAACGTTCATAGAACCTCACAAACTTTTCCATTATAAATGCTGAATAGGATTTAATCAAGCAAATTTATGAATGTTCGTAGTTACATATTTTTAACCTCTTTAATTTGTTGCAATATCAAATAAATATATTAGAAACAAATATGTAAGAAGTATAGAGAAATATTTTCTTATTGATGTTATAATGGATTAGTTTTCTATTAAAAGTATTAGCGGACCCAATAGAAATAGCACCACCATAACTATATATTCAGAGTAATTCATTGAAAATTTGGTATCATGTAACACTTTGTTTAAGTTTTCCGATATCTACAAAAAAAAAATTAGATTTCCACAATAGCGCCAACTACCGAATCCGACTATAGCTCTTTAGGTCATCACGTAAGCGCACCAAAGATCCTTCAAAACGGTTAAATCGCTGAGACTCCTATGAATATACGCACCAAGGATTTTATTTATAAAGATTAGCGCTAGAAACATAACTATCAAAAATAATTAACGATTACGTCACTCAGACAAACAATCACGGAATAATTCTTATCTAGCGATAAAATACATATCAGTTGTATAGCGCGGCGACTCTTACAAAAAATGAGTCGATAAACGAATTACATTCGTCAGTATATCGTCTCACCTTCGATCGTATAGAGGCGTTTTATTTTTAATATTTGTTACTGAACCACGTTAAAGTTTATTATTCAAGTGATGATAGTTTATTTTTAATCAAATATGGCTGCGAATTTTACGGATCGTTCGGTAAATATAAAGGATAAAGTGTTTTTGGTGACCGGTGGCGCTGCTGGTGTTGGCGCGGGCATTGTCAGAGCGTTGCTTTCAGAAAATGCAAGGGTAAATATAATTTAATTTTATTAGTAATCTAGCTGTACCCGCAGCTTCTCATGCGTTTTTTTTATCGTAGTAAAGAACTGTACAGTTTTGATACTATGTACAATTATAGAAATGCTCTTTAAAATCAATTGTAAGTACGACACGCACAGCACTTACAGTAGCATGTAATGTATACATCTATACTAATATTATAAAGAGGCGTAGTCCGGTGAAGCTGTTAAGACCTTGCTGGGTCAATAACGTAGTCATTTCGAAAAAATAAAGAGGTAAAGTTTGTGAGTTTGTGACGTTGTGACGTTGTAGGGGGTAATCTCAGGAACTACTAATCCGATTTGAATAATTCTTTCAGTGTTATATAGCTCATTCATCGTGAATGGTTATAGGCTATATATCATCACACTAAGTTTAATAAAAGCGGAGCACAGATGAAAAATGTTTCAAAATCGGCCCCCCACTCTCCCCAGAAAGGGGTGAGTGAGAAGAGCCCGACGATATTTTTTTCTTTTGAAAACTGTTGCGTGTTAGTGTATCTAATCTACGCGAACGAAGTCGCGGGCAGAGGCTAGTTAGTTATATTACCCCTTACAACATCACAAACTTTACCTCTTTATAATATTAGTATAGATATAGAATTTGGTTTGCGTGTTATTTTGGTAATTCTTCTCCTTCTAAACGACAACCAATTTTGATGACATTGGTTGCGAGTTTGTTAGCTATGCTTTCAACGTTAACTACTCAAATGATCATTTTAAAAATTTGCATGCACATTGTCAGTGGTACAAAAACGGATAGAATACACCTTTCGGACCGATTTACATTAACGCAAGCAAAACAGTGAGCACAATCTAATAACATATAATTATGGATGTTAAAGTAACGTTAGAACCCGTCTTAATTAGTCGAGAGAGTACAGAGGCGGATAGTTTCTCAAGAAAGTTTAATCACGCCGGCAACTAGTTACTTCAGGTTCTAATTGATATTGTTTGGAACTAGGGTTAGACTTAATTTCCTTGTAGTTTATATTTGTTCTGGAAATACTATCCTCAAACGTTATACGTAAGAGTCCTGCAATAAGATGGAGTTTAAGGGTACGGAAAAGATCGCTATAGAAATATAAATAAATAGTTAGAGCTCTTTCTAATAATTATATATTTTACACACTTTATTTAAAAACAAAAATTCCTATAATCTGTATTAATTATTATTTTCGTCCGTCACATTTCTTCGTCTCTTACTCATTATCATGATAATTTCGGGTTTTAAGTTACTTCTTTTTTTTACAAACTGACCACGCTATTGACCCAGCAAGGTCTTAACAGCTTCACCGGACTACTAAGGCGAGTGCTTGCGGCACTCAGCCAATTCTATCTGAGCAACTAGCTCAAGGGTGCACGGCACACCTCGACTTGGGCTGTCGCCTAATACGTGCAATTCGCGATCTATCTGAGCTGACCTAAGCTAACTATTCATAAATATATGAGTTGTTGGAGCATATATGTGTACCAAGCATACATACCTCAACAACTCTTATATATATTTCGTATCGGATAATTTTCTAAACTATTTCAGTTCGATATGAAGAAAGAAACAAAACCCTTCCACTGTCATGTGTAAGCATGTATGCGGTGCACGTGCGTGGGGCTGATATGTGTACTGTTGTTGCAGTGATGTAAGATTTTGTGTCACAGTATCGCGCGAGCAGTTTTAAGTTACTTCAATAAACGCAATTAAGCGTCTTTAAAAAATTACTCCTTGATACTTTATGTTTTGAGTTTGATACTTTATGAGTGTTAAAGTTTTAGTACAATCTTACCTATGATTTAGATGATTAGATGGAATTCTAGACGGTAAAAAACTCAAAAAAATAGTATTTACAGATATTTAATTCCGTTCATTGGAGTAAATTTTTCAAGTAACTTATAAGCAGAAATTATTAGGATAATGAAAAAGAAACGAAGGAATGTGACTGACGGAAATAACAATTAATACGAATTATAGAATATTTTTAAATTTTCAATGAGCAATGGCTTCTAATGTATTTAGATCTATTTTACGCAAAAGTAGAAGTGTGATTATGATTGAATAACATTTTATTTATTACAATTAGATAAATTGCCATTAAAGGGTTTTATCAAATTCTATGAATTTACCACAAAACTATAAATATTTTTAAGTGAAAATTAAAATAATGACAGGTATTTTTCGTTTCTTATACAGGGTAATAATTATAGTGCGGTAAGGTTTTGAATAGTTTTATACAGTCAAGTCGGTATATCGATATTATTAATATCTTTTTATTTATCATCATTAAATGACCTCGTTTGATAAACGCCATGTCAATGTTATTGTGCATATTAATACATTAATAACAGATAATACCAATCTGTACAAAAATTGGAGCTTGTTTTTTTTGACCGGACTACATTTCGAAACGGCTGAAAAGATTTAAGCTAGGATTTTACTGGCAGATAAAGAAAAATTCAGAGTTTGGTCTATATATAGCAGTACGTTGTAGTATAGTAAATAAACAGCGATAATACATTTTTATAGATATATAAAATGGGATAACATTACAATTTAAAAAAAGCCTCCATTATTAATCTTAGTAATACCGTAGTTTCTATAAAACAAGTAATGCACTTTCATGAGCATAAAGTCGCAAGTACTAGTTAGTTTTAATACAAATGTATATATATTTGCATGTAATATGCATTTATCCTCAGTGGTATAACTTTTAATTACCGATTACTTTTAAAAAACGATTTAAAATTTTATCCAAAAGATATTGGTACTGGAAATTCAACTCACTCAAAATTGAACTCTATGTTTTTAATAATATTCTAACCAATTCAATGTGATTAAAAAATAGTTATATCGTTCTAGTAAAACTTGTTGATGAGCTATACATTCTTCATAATTAAGTCATCTGTTCTAGTTACGAAGGTTATATTACAAAATATTTTATAATCAGGATTAATCTAGTTTAAATATTTTGCATGTCTTTCAAAATGAATTGGATCATCATATTCTTGTAAATACAATATTATAAGTTTAAAATTAGTCAACACGGCTCTTTTTTCATGGACTAGAAAATTATTATTGCACAATTTTGTACTTTTATGTAAATTTATGAGGCCATTACATTATTTAAATATTTATTTTACACACGTTCCATTGAATTTTACACGCAGATCAATAAATATATGGGTATATCTAGTTTGAAAAATGTCTTTTTCTCGGTGTATTAAGTCATCAATAAAATCGGCTTGTAAAAATGAGATTCATCGCTATCACAAAATCGAATCGAATAATGTAATTAAAAAATAAATATTTATGATCCATCTTGTTATAATCCAACCTTACTATAATATAATAAGGCGTACACAAAATAAAAGGAACAACCAAGCTATAAATGAAATGAATAAATATTACAAATACCAAGTACATATTATAATGAAGGTTGCTCCAAAGTTCCCGTATCTGGAAACTTAAATTACCCATTATATACAAAAATTGAATTTTCTGTTTCAGCATGTCGCCTTCCTCGATATTGCAGTACGCGAGGGTGCGGCTCTAGAGGCAGAACTTATAAACAAGTTTGGTGCCCTAAGAGCGAAGTTTATAAAATGCGATGTTGCCCACGAAGAGCAGCTCGCGGCCGCGTATGAACAAGTTATAGATAAATATCGAAGGTTGGATGGAGTCATAAACAATGCGGCGGTTTTGAGTAGCGACGAGCGTTCTTTCAAAAAGATGATCGACATCAATTTCGTAAGGGCAACTTTTAATATAATTACATTACAATCCAATGAAGCGATAATAGCACAGTGATTTTTTTTGGACACCGCGTCGATCGACTTCAAATCCTTGTGAATAATCCGCAGTTTTCGATGAATGAAATAGCTTGGTGGGTAGGGCTTTTTCTAAACCCACCTGGCTAACTTTTTTTTTAATACTACGATGGTTGCAAACAAGAATGTAGACCGCCTGATATTAAGCAGTCACCGCAGCCTATGGACGCTTGCAACATCAGAGGTGTTACATGCACGTTGCCGACCCTTCAATATCCTATTTAATTTCCCCTTGAAGAATGCCATACTATAGCCCCCAGGAAAAATCTCAGCGGAGAATTCATCCCACAGCTGGAGCGTGCGTGGGAGGAAACTCCTCTGGAACAGGACCGTCCGGGACCATTTCGGTTCCAGTGTCTGAGGATCAATTCCCTCCCGATGACGAGCGGAAATAGCTCTCATCCTTATGTTAAAATATTGCCGCCATGTAGCTATTGATGTATTTTGGAGACTGCACTTGAGAACTAGTCCCAATTTATGCTTACCGTGTTTATCATCATAGGCTAGATCGTCATTACATATCAAATGAGACTGCGATAAAATGTTAAAACTTATGAAGTTTCTATAAAAATCAAATGATATGATGAACCACAATATGTTTGCATTTGCAATAGTTGCTTAGGCATGTCACGTTCCGTACGATGTAAATTCAGTAAGCAAGAAGGACGGTGGGGTTAAGAAAGAGAGTACCTAATTTGATCATTACTACCATATAAATGGTGCATAAGCAGATCACAGTTACTTTTGTTCTATCGAATTTCGGGAGTAACCCGTGAATATTCAGTTTTCATAGGCAAGCAACGAACTAGCGACGTCGACTAGGGCGTCGTTGTTTCCGAATTGCGTTGCGCTTACTACTATAAGTAGTGCTGTTATGCTTGTTCGTGTTAAAATAAAGAAGTTCCTGTTTCTATTCCAGTTTCAATTTTATAAAAGAGTAAGTATAAGAAATCAGAGTTTATAACATTTTAATACACTTGTATTTTTACCCAAGGATCTTTAAGGACCTTCTAATACTGCTTTTCTTATAAAATCAGTCATATAGGTCATATGTGTGGATCGATTGCAGATGTGCCATTCTTGTTGATGAATTGTGTATAGATCAAAGCCATTGAAAATCTTTCTTTAAATCCATTGAAATGTTATTTAATGGATCAATGCATTTTTCATTAAATGACTTCGAAAAAGAAGGAGGTTCTATGTATGTGTATGTTAATCGATATCTCCGTCAATTGCGAACCGATTTTAATGATTTTTTTTTATTTGAATTGGCTATATATGCTCAAAGGTGGTCCCATATATTGAAAAAAATATTCAACCCCTAAGGGGGTGATATATCGTTTTTTTGATTTTCACCCACTTCGTGTCTACGTATACAGGTAGCCGCTTATATATAGGTAGTGTAGTAGCTAACTTAGCTACTAGAGGTCTAATTACGATGACTATGAACGAATTTCAGATCTTCACCTTTATTTGTTGTCTGTTTCACATGATACACAACTTTTATTAAAAAGGCCGCAACCATGATCAAAGTAAGAGCGTAAGCGTTGCGGAAGGATTAATAGATTAAGATTCTTAAAACCACCAAACGTCACTTATTTTACAATCAACTGAAACCATATAAAATATATTTATATAATCTAAAAATGGAAAAATAAAAACTTTTTACAATAAAAATTCAACTACCTGTAACAAATTTGAAATTTCGGTTGGTACCGACTTCCAATATATCTGTAGGTAGCGCAAATATTCATATTTTTTATTTAGTTTGATTAATTTAATAATACATTTATTTTTCACTTTTCAGTGCTTTATAAGTTTTTCATATTGAAGTCGGTTCAATTTTTTTATAAAAAGTTTTAGCACTTGGGCTGAGCCTCTGCAAGTATAGAAACTGACATTTTATAGAAATTTGTCATTAAAGCTAATACAGTGTTGTAAATATGCTAAGATATTCGTGTACTATAGAATTGCCACGTTATTTTTAATAAATAAAAACAAATCTTATGCGTGAAACTTTAGTGTTACTTATATGATCAAAAGGAACAGCAATGCCTTTACAAATAATTTGTAATTAACTAATTTTAGCTTTTTTAATCCTTTCCAAATTTTATTTCCAGACAGCAACGGTCAATAGCACGCTAAAAGGTATAGATTATATGGGGGTCGATAAAGGGGGAAGAGGAGGAGTGATAGTGAATATGTCGTCGTTATTGGCCCTAAACCCCGGCAATCGTTTACCTGTGTACGCGGCTACGAAAACAGCCGTCCTACAGTTTAGCATAGCCATGGGTGTGAGTTTATGAACTTTATGTATATGTTTTAGAAGGTTTGCTCTTCTTTAAACTGACTAACGTTGTTGAGCGAACGAGCCTCTACAACGTGGGCCGAACTCTTTTTTTTTTTCGAAATATCTACGCTATTGACCCAGCAAGGTCTTAACAGCTTCACCGGACTACTAAGGCGAGCGCTTAAGGCACTCAGCCGATTTTATTTTGGCAACCAGCTCAAGGGTGCACGGCACACCTCGGCTTGGCTGTTGCCTGTTGCATGCAAAATCGCGACCTGTCTTAGCTAACCTAGCTAACTATTCATATATGTATGAGTTGTTGAAACGTATATGTGTACCAAGCATACACGTCTCAACAACTCCTCCATATATTTATTATCGGAAAATTAAGACTTTTTCAGTTCGATGAGGGAAAAAAGTAAACCCTTCCACTTTCATGTGTAAGCGTGTAGGCGTGCACGTGTGTGGGGGTGATCGTGTAGTGTTGTAGCAGTGATGTATATTTGTGTGTCACCGTATCGCGCAAGCATCGCACTCAAGGGCTCCCTACCGAGGGATCGAACCTAGGCTTGAGCCACTGCCGTGGGAGGCCTAGTCGGGTGTGGGCCGAACGCTTGAATCACTCCGCTGAATGACAACTAGCTAAAGGGTGCCAAAGTGACCAAATCTCGACTTTACCCGTTACCTTGTATGTGAATACCGCATATTTGTATCAAGCTATATAAACAGGCGATCTAAACTAACCATACATGTATACGTAGGGAGGACAATATTAATCCCATTGTCGCGAATATTGGCATACATAATAGCAAGAATTAATATGTAGAGTTTATTATTTTATTTAAATCTGAATGAAATTTGAAAATTGGATCGGTAATTTTATCATTTAAGCGAAAAATATATAATATTTAATTATAGAATAACTATTATTTTAGTATAGACTCTATATTTATATTTATAAAAATGGATGTTGGCATAGCTGAGAAGAATAAACTCCCTCACCAGTATAATCATTATGAATTTTGAATAATTCTTCATCGATGTTTTTCTTTTTTTGCTTCCCAATTTACTACAGATCGTTACGAGGCAGCGCGGCGCTAGGAAAATTTATATTATTGTTAAATTTTATAGTAATTGACGCAGTCAAATGGAGGACGATTGATAGTATTTGTATATAAGTTTTTTTTTTAGCAGACTCTTGGTCCGCACCTATTTTTGCTTATATGTAGTTTGTTTTTACGTAAAAATCGTATCCGTGAGCATATATATATATTATTATTATTAGTAATTTATTAAATATTCACTGTTTAATTATTATTAGCTTTTTTTAGTTTAATAACGTTATTGTTTTTATAGCGCTTGCATTTCCATTCTTTATGGCCATTTTTAGTACATTTTGGTATGTAAGTTAAGAGTTAACTAACAGATGGTTCGCAATAGTACAGAATCGTTTTGCTAGTTGCTCATATGTAAATGTTATTAGGCTTAAAAACCTTTTTTCTCCTATCATAGTGGGCACACGAACAGTTGGGTCACTTGATGTTAAGTGATCACCACCGTCCATAGACACTTGCAATACCAGGGTAGTCGCAAATGCGTTGCCAGCCGGTGTTCGGGGAGAGTGGGAGGAAGGGGAGAGCGTGGTACTACTCCGGTCGAGCCGACCCATTCATGCTGAAATGAGTAATAGCTTCGGCGTGGCTCTATCACTACAAACCTAAATATATCTGATGTTCACAAATTTTAGAACATTACAAAACAACGTATAAAATTTTTATTTTTTGACACAACCTTACGTAAATGCAAAAAAATCTTGATGATAATCAGATAGAGATCAAATCCACAAGTTTAACAGATGAAGAACATTAATCAAAACTTTGCTTATTCCGTTCCGTAGTCGGATGAATATTACAAGAAGACACAAGTTAGAGTTTTGAGCGTGTGCCTCGGTCCCACTGACACGGCCATCCTACACAGGAACAACTTGGAAAACTTTGACAAAGATTCTTCCTCTCAGTTGACTTCACGTGTTCCTGTCAGGCAGAGGTAAAATCTTTAAATATTTAAAGGTTTCATATTTGAGTATTCAATAAAATAAATACATGTAAAATCACAACCGATGAAAGTTTAATGTGTTTTGATGGTCTTGATATAGACCTTTATGAATTTACTGATTCCAGAATACGCCGCACATTGCTAAAGCTCATAACTATGTCGGGTATATTTTTAAAAACTTAATGATAATAGATATTTCCGAATAATAACTAATATATTCTGCACAAACTATGCCATATATCCTGCAAAGACATTGCTGTATTCCCTAGATAAACTAATTGAAATAAAATATCAGAGAGCAGGCTAAGTATCACAGGTAGTTATAATCCAATTCGCGGTTCTACTCATACTAACGTAAGTCTGGTAAGAGTGAACGAAATATATATGCAAAAATGTATATGCAACTTCATATATGATAAGTGATATTTGTATAAAATTGGTCTAGTTCATGTCAATTAAACATAAAGTCAATTTTAATGACAAATGAATATAAATCAGATTAAAGAATAATAGTTTCTTCTTGATGACAGAGTTCAGTACTTCTCACTTACTTTTCAGTCGTTTATATTTAGACAACTGTCTATTATTTAGTACTTAGTGAAACTGAATTAAGTTATTTAATAGAAGAAATTTAGAAACTAAATACAATTACTAAATATTCCAGAGTTGAGTCAGCAGTAAAGGGTATTGTAGATGTTATTAACAAAGCAAACAGTGGCGCTACGTGGATTATAGAGAACGACAGACCAGCTTATAATTTCACTGAAAACATTGCAAACGCTTACAAGATACTCTCAAAGACGTAGTAGATTTACGAGTTCTTCCAATATTAAAGGCGAAGATCGAGACGGATTTTGACAATTCTCATTTATTTATTTTGGTTTACTGCCAACAAACGAATTGTATTGAAATTTAAAAAGTGATTTGTTTATTTTAATAACAATATATTTTATTTTAAAATAATTTGTATGTATTTCATTTGTAACTGTAAAAAAGACTCGAGTATAATCATGATTAAATTCTCAAAGAAATATAGAAAATTCGAAAACTTGCGATCGTATTCTGAACTTCATCTCTCAACTCATTTACACTCAAGTTCAGAATACAAGAACTATAAATAAGATTTTATTTCTTTTCAAAAATAAAGAAATGTTTCTTTGGAGTAAAATTTGCTATCTCTATTATTTAGAGTACTTTCCCTCCAGATGGCATTAAAAAATCCATGCTGTATATATTCGGCAACTGATGTTTATTTATGTAATTATATCGGCTGTACTAGTAAGCTTATTTTTCTAAAGATTTTAAGGTATTGTAATTGGCGAGTATTAACAAAGAGATAGTTTGCTCTACCAAACGAAGAGAAACACGTAACGACAAAAACAACTAACGTGAAGACAAAACACCAAACTTCATTTCCGCAACACGCAGCGTTTGGAAATGAACTCAGAAAGTCACACTTTTTAATTTTCTACGAAGCTGTACTAAAATGAATAGTTTTACCATCATTCGATTTGCTTGTTGTCCGAAGTTATGTTAAAGTACTTGTGGAAAATCTTATTAAATTTCATCTAATATTGAAGATTAAAGTTTTAAAAAATACAAACGAACAGGCATAGTTTTTAACACATTTTATAGGACAGTTCTACAGTTTTATTATAGTTCAGACTAAAGAACATTATAGATAGAACAGAAGAGAATATAGATACTACTAATGCTCTATTTTTACTTAAAATGAAAATACACGTTCTAGCTTCATTAATTTTTAACCACTCCAGAATATCATTCCGTAGTTTAAGATTCCGTGGAGCAAACAAGAAAAGCAATCATTATCATAATTTAGTTGAAGCTACTCTCAGAGGGGACGCAGAACTCCTTGGCAGTTGGCAGGCAAAATGCAATTGTCTGTGTCACACCGCATTCCGTACCGCGATTTGGTTAATTTATATCTCGTCTTTTCTTCTAATATTCCTTTGTATTTTCTTTTACGCTCCTTTGACACTAGAGCTCATATTCAAATGAGATTAGGAATAGAATATTAGTGTCTCTTCTCGCTAATGGGTATTTACATTAATATATCTGTAGTTTTGTCAATACATGTAACTATTTGTTTTGGTGTTTGATTTGGATGAAGTACAAACGTGCAATTATTAATCTATAATAATTACCACAAATACTTTTACAAATCTAAAAATAAATAAAATACATTTGATGATCACCAAGATAAATGAATTGAGATTTTGTATTCAGAAGCATATAGGTATATGAATTCATATTGCTTATAATAATAATCAGTAAAAAATGACAGCGCATTTGTAAAAATAGAAATGTTAAAATGAACAACCACTTTACTTACTATATTGAAGCTGAGCATTTATAGCTAAGCCTCTGTTGATGTGTTCCAGCAGTTACACTTGATAGCGAGTTTCTAATAGGTTTTGCGTGTTTGCCGTCTTAGACCAGATCGAGACCATAGAAATATCTAGAGTCTATCGCCAGTCCCCGTACTCATATTGACTTGCAAGTCTACTGATTGTTAGATATACATTAGATGATTCTGAAACTCGACAATCCAGAAGAGTCTAGATAATATGCAAGATGGTCGCCACACAAGCGCACAAAAATCCCTAGCACGCCTACCATTCCTAAGAATTTTCGAACGTCTCTCCATGACGTTGTGGGAACTATTGACAGCTGTTTCGAAGACAAGCCTGCACGCTCTTTTCGTGAAAATAAAATGATGGAATAAACTCAAATGAATCAAAAACCCACAATACCACTATCAACTCCTTTTACTTTAGTATTTGAAAATCTTTTAATTAAAATAAAGCAATACTTTATTTTATTTAAATGCTGAGAAACTACCACCGGTTTGGAAAATAATCCAGTTATCGAAAAAAACCGGCAAGACACTCGGTTCAGTTTATCTTTTCATCATTCACAAGTTTTGTAGGTGGTAGAGCCACACTGAAGCTATAACTGGATTCGGTATGAATGGGTCGGTTCGCTCGGGGTACTACCACTCAACCCACAGAAAACCGACGTGAAGTAACAATGCTTGCATTGTTGCGTTTCGTTTGGTCAGTGAGAGTGCTGGAGGCCTTCCCTTCCCACTCTCCCTTCGCTCCCTCCCTCTTCTCACTTCCACCTTCCCCACCAACACGCAACGCACTTGCGACAATTCTGGTGTTACTGGTGTTTACGGACGGTGGTGATCACTTCACATCAGGTAGACCCACGAGTTCGTTTGCTCCCTATGATATAAAAAAAGTTAACACATAACATATTTATAACAAATACATATTGTTATAAAATTGATAATTACATTCGTTTTTGGCGGATACACAAAGAGGGGCGTTATTCTCAGATGTCATCATCTTTCACACATTGATCTATCTGACAATAGTCCTTAGATATTAAAACCCGCTTGATACCCTTGATATGCTTGAACCCGCAGCTTGAACTTTCATCTAGTATTATCTGGTATAATTAACGGTTTTAATTATAATTTAAAGAAAATAGAAGCTAAATACTGAAAATACAGTCAAAATAAGATCCTAGGAATTAAGAACACCCTTCTGTCATCTTTAACTTAAACTTTTTGAAGTAAATTTAAACTACTTTTCTTCAATAGAGCCGGATTAACTGAGTTCTTGGCAGTTTTAAGACACAATCGACTTAGTAAAGTATAAGGCTTTCACGAAAAGTCAAACTACTCGGCGTTGTGCGACGGTACCCGTAATATGTATTATAGACAAACTGTGGCCATGGAGTGGCTCCGCATGCGTTTTTTCTATGGTAATTATTTGAAACTTATTATTTGACATACATTTATTAAGCTACCAGTATATACTCTGATTGCTTAAGTTGTGGCTAACATTTTTTTTATAATACACCAAATTATCTTAAACGTTGTTAGGTGAGTTTAAATAAATTCCTTATAACGCTTGACTATAACGTGAACCGACCTCGCGACTGTTAAACGCATTGTACCTTGATAATATAAGCATTCACAGTTCGTTGGTTCTCGGTAATGCTCAGTTCTTCGCAGATGGCCAACTTACTTTCAGCTAATAATATCCTATACCACACGGCCCACTGTAACTATTTATTCTTCGTCACTGATCGTATTGTCTATCCTACACTGTATATGGCAATTATTTCTACATAAACTAATTTTGAAATCTGACTAATAGTTCCAGAGAAAAAGGTTCTCAAATTCTATTTGAACTACAATATTTTTATAATATCTAATCTAGTACCTTCAAACGAGCAATTCTTGTATATTTTTATACTGTTATATATTCAGAATCTCAGAAACGGCGTCAGTGATTTCCGTGAAACTTAGTATGTAGGTTGTTTCGAGGACGACAAATCGATCTAGCCAGATTTAATTAATAGAAAACTGTTTTATCTGAGTTTTCAGGCAATGAAAAAATATAGCTAGAATATAAAGGTAAATTTCGCCGCCGTTGTCAAGCCAAAAATAGCTCAGATGGAAATGGAAATTGGCTGCTTCGGAAATCCGTCCACTTTGAATCCGAGTGACAACAAAAGAGATATATTATTATATTTTTTTTTTTTTTTTATAAAAATGCTAATTTTGTCTGACAACCCTAACAGTTTATTTTAATTCAAAATTGTTTTTTAAAGAACCGACATATTCAGGTACTAAATTATTAAATAAATTACCATGAGCATACTTTTGAAATAAGAATCAACGAAGTCACAACATAATAGTCCATCTAATCGTCCGTGAGCTACTACACTAAATAACCTAAATTATTCAATAGAATTTAATCCAAGGATGGTAGAGTGCGGATCGAACTCGGAACTGCTAAATCGGGCACGTTAACTATTCACTGGCACGAGTGCTTCAGTGAGAGTAAATCAGAGCAATGATTGCGCATAAATGTTAAGAGCTTGCTAAACGTTCGGTTTGGGAATTTATGTGAATGATGATTTGCTGCTTTCTATGGCAGTTAAGGCGTTTCGATCTATATACTGTGTATATGTTGTCTTGATACAAGTTTTATTGGTCAACAAATATTTTTAAATATAAAATCAAAGGTTTTCATCATGGCTACTCAGTTATTTGCCATTTGCCGATCTTTAATTATATAAACATAAAAAAAAAATCTATGTGTAAATGAGAATTGAAATTAATTATAAATTTGAAACCAAAACCACGTGGTAAAACTCTCAAATTTTAAGCAAACATAACTTTGCCAAAATAAGGAAATTTATCGCAACCCATGACACAATTTTTAAGACACCATGGGTGGGTGGTATTTCTGGGTGATATTGAATTAAATGTAGTCTGTTCATTATAAGAAATAGTAATATGCCCAGTATCATCGTTTGGAAAAGTAATGGATGCACGATACAATCAAATGGTGAATCCCAGACAAAGATGTTTTTAATACTACCATTAGCTTTTGAAAATAAATTCTTTTTTGTTGCTACATGAGTTGAATTGCAACATTGTAACCGCAGAGGTTGAAGTCATGGATTACTTTTATGAAAAAAATCCTTATTTTGTTTATACAATGTACTATTTGGCACATTTTTTTTTAACCAACTTCGAAAAAGGAGGAGGTTCTATGTTCGGTTGGTGTATTTTTTTTAATGTATGTTAATCGATATCTCGGTCAATTGTGAACCGATTTTAATGATTATTTTTTTGTTCGATTCGGTTATACTCAGAGGTGGTCCCATATAAATTTGAATAAAATATTCAAGCCCTAAGGGGGTGAAATATCGTTTATTTGATTTTCACCCAGTTCGTGTCTACGTTTTCTCGTGTACTTGAAACCGATTTCAACATATTTATTTCATCATTCATAATCAATCCTGATTAGATCATGAAAATCGAGAAATTGGAATGGAACTCCTCAACGGCTTACAGCAGCTATCTTGTGTTTGAATACATATGACTTGTTTTGACGAGGACTTACATGTGGGATTATGAATGTTGAGGCAATTCCCGTGAAGCGGACAATAGGAAAGATGAGGTTCTGAAATTCGTTCACGATCAACCTAATTTGACCAGTTGGATTTAGTACGGTGTAATATCATGTTTGTTTGTCAAGTTAAGAACTTCTGAAGAACAATTTTTTCTGTATCAAATTAAATCAAAGTCATGTAATCGAAAAATATCTAGAAGTATGGTGGTAAGCCACTTTATATTTTAGACTTCTCGGTATTATTATAAACATTACAAGTATACAGGTAGCCGTTTATATATAGGTAGTCTACTAGCTAGCCTAGCTACTAGAAGTCTAATTACCATCACTATGAACGAATTTCACCTTTATTTGTTGTCCACTTCACATAAAATACAATTGTTATCAAAAAGACCGCAGCTATGATCAAAGTAAGAGCGTAGGCGTTGCGGAAGGACTAATAGATTAAGATTCTTAAAACCACTAAACCTTACTTATTCCATAATTAATTAAAACTATATAACATATATTTATATACACTAAAAATGGAAAAATTAAAAATTTTTACAAAAAAAGAAATCAACCGACTTCGATATCAAAACTTATAAAGCACTGAAAAGTGAAAAATAAATATATTATTAATTTGATCAAATTAAATCAAATATATGAATTTTTGCGCGCTGGACGTCGGTGCCAACCGAAAATCATATCTACATAGGTACGAAGTCCACTCTCACGTCTCCTGATATATATATGTATAATGTAATATACTTTTCTACCTGCAACAAATTTGAAATTTCGGTTGGCACCGACTTCCAATATATCTCTAGGTAGCGCAGAAATTCATATATTTTATTTTATTTGATTAATTTAATAATATATTAATTTTTACTTTTCAGTGCTTTGTAAGTTTTTGATACCAAAGTAGGTTCAATTTTTTTTTGTTAAAATTTTAATTTGAAGTGAGTTCACCATAACAAATAATAAAACTTACAATAATAGTTATGTATATATTATGGTATCATTGTTAAATATAGGATGAAAAATGGTAATTAGAACGTAAGAGTTAAAAAATACATATAGTCGAGTATAGTAACCTCGTTCACAACCTTTTTTGAAGTCGTTATTGACGGCTGTCATAATGTCTTTTTTATTGACATGTGTGTATATGTTGTGTAAAATTCAAGGAGTAATGTGAGTAGTGCATATTTTAATTAATTCAATGTACTTCTAATGCACTTTATATAAAATAAACAGCTTTCTGCACTTCTCCGCCATATAAACTTTAACTATACTAAATTTCAAGTTCACCTGTTCACGGAAAATCGGTTAAAAAGGCTACAAAGATTTTGCTTCATGTATTCATTTGTTTATATTTCTTAAATTATCAGGGTAGGACAATATCCGCCGGGCCCGCTGGTTATTTGATAAATGGTTAATTTTACTCATTTTTCATACCTTTTTGGTTTCTCTATACAAATTCATTCTTATAAAACTAGGAACACCGGCTGCACGAACGAAAAAGCATGACTCATTGAACCCGTTCCGCCTAAGCCGCCTCAGAAAAAGGCTTACCACTATGCAATTGTCAATGATATTTATATTTCTAATATCATTGGCTATTATATAATCACG
Source organism: Antheraea mylitta (assembly GCA_014332785.1). Lineage (NCBI taxonomy): Eukaryota > Metazoa > Arthropoda > Insecta > Lepidoptera > Saturniidae > Antheraea > Antheraea mylitta. The sequence goes on along the minus strand of JACEII010000022.1, from coordinate 1,571,475 downwards.
CTGTTTTCTATCACTGAAAATAATCATAAGACGAGTTATAATGTTCAAGGGTACTCTACACTATAGCCATGATAATTTTTTTTTCTTCTCTAATCATCTCCAAGTTATTAGTTTAGAAAGTGTCAAATATTTTTTACATTTTATGGTAAACTATTTTAAAGGTAAATATGTAAACAATATACAGAATAAGTTGCCTAGTAGATAAAAGGATATTGTATAAAACAATGGCTAGAAAATAATACGTGCACGATTCCACTAGCGTAAATGCACGGACCACTGCCGAAAGCGTCGGTCCAGAAAATTACATGACAGTTGGGACAGCTCGAGACATTTTGAAATGAGAAATGTTAGTGATTTTTTTACTATTTATTATTTCTATTTAATTTTAGAAACTTACACCCTTGTAATCAGTTAGATTTAAAATAAAATTACATATTCAAGAGAAATGATTTAAAGATGTATTCATTATTTCAGGTCAAAAAATTCGACAATTTTGATCACCAAATAATTCACAATACTTTATTTATTTCAGAGTATACTTTACTGTGTATGTTATATAACAATGTGTGCAAATAATAAATAAGTTCGGACACTATATTAACTTAACATATTACCGATGAAGATTTTTTAATTGTTATTCTTAATCTCGTATCACATTAATATAGAGTAATTTGAAAAACATGTATAAACCAACATCTATTTTTATATACCTACTAGCCTCTGCCCGCGACTTCGTCCGCCTGGAATAAAGATATTCTTTATTTCTAACACACGGCGAAAGCTCTCAAGAGGAAAAAAACTCCGGTTTTGAAAGATTCTTCATTGGTGCTCCGCTCCTATTGGTCTTAGCGTGATGATATATAGCCTATAACCATTCTCGATAAATGAGCTATATAACATTGAAAGAATTTTTACACCAGTAGTTCCTGAGATTACCACTTACAACTTCACAACGTCACAAACTCACAAACTTAACCTCTTTATAATATTACTATAGAAGTATAAGTAAAGATCAGCTCAAACACAAACGATATTATAACTTGATAGCTAAAGATACAAAATACGATGATATAAAAATGGTTTTTGTCTCAAATGAAACACATTGCTGTAGTTACCACACATTATTCACTAAAAGAATTATAGGCATTACAGTGATGGAACGCTTGGTATGTAGGTATAATATATAAATCAATCTTGCTTCACGAAAAGGATGCTTATATGAACCATCAGTCAAAATTACGTACACTCCTTCAGTTCTTTGTAACTAGAGTGATGTTCTAATAACGAACTACTTATAGTCGATGAGGAAAGAGAATATTACGAAATTAATGAGATATAATAAATATCAAAAATAATAAGACATCTTCTGATAAATAAATATCATATAATTATAATAGGAATGTATCAGACACTACTTTATTTGATATCAGCAGTGCCCTGTGATTTTCTTCGGATTTATCTTTTTATTACTCTCAACGCTGGTAGGTATAAATGAAATTCAGTAAAATGTATGGCATAGAAAAACCGACCATATGACTGAGTGGTGTAGCATGGTAACTAGTTGTTCTCGTCGCCTACTTTCGGTGCCCGGTATTTCGCAACGCATCGCTACGCCCTAGAAGAATTACTAGTATTTCTTTCCATTTTAACATATTTTCCGATGTAGAATTTGTATGTCAATTGCACCGCTTCTGAAGGTCGTATCTTGAAATTTAAATAACTTGCAAGAAACAGTTTGCAATTCCTAAGAATATCACAAACAATAAAGTTGTATAAGTATTATAAGTAGGGAGCCCTTGAGTGCATTGCTTGCGCGATACGGTGACACACAAATATACATCACCACTAGCTACAACACTACACGATCACCCCCACACACGTGCACAGACGCTTACACATGAAAGTGGAAGGGTTTACTTTTTTTTTCTTATCAAACTGAAAAACTCTTTTTTTCGATAATAAATAAATATATGGAGGAGTTGTTGAGGCATGTATGCTTGGTACACATATACGTTTCAACAACTCATACATATATGAATAGTTAGCTAGGTTAGCTAAGATAGGTCGCAATTTTGCATGCAACAGGCAACAGCCAAGCCGAGGTGTGCCGTGCACCCTTGAGCTGATTGCCAATATAAAATCGGCTGAGTGCCTTAAGCGCTCGCCTTAGTAGTCCGGTGAAGCTGTTAAGACCTTGCTGGGTCAATAGCGTAAACATTTCGAAAAAAAAAAAGTAATTAAGTATGGACAGAAGTCTTTGACGCAAAAACTACTGAACGTTTTTCGATGAAACTTTCCAGTAATTTAGTATATAAAAATAATACGTAAGCTATAATTTACATGAATGTTATTCGAAATAGTAAAAATTGACAAGTTTCGAGTAAGTTGGCAAAAATTGTGCAATTATTTTCGTCATGAATTGCATAGATTGTTACGATAATATATATTGTCAATATTTATAGATATACGAGAGCAGACGAATTCGTGGACAACTGCTAGTATGCTCTCAAATACAAAAAAAAACATCTAAGTAGTTTTTCCATATATTAACGCGTTCCAACAATCAATCTATTAAACTTAATTAGTATTGATTAGTGTATTTATAATGTTATGTGTGTCATATTATAAAACAAAGTCTTCTGCCACGTCTGTCTGTCTGTTCGTGATAAACTCAGAAGCTACTTAACGGATTTTCATATGGATTTGACCAGTAGATTAAGTGATGCACGAGTAAGATTTTGGTGTATAATTTGTCAAGCTTTTTTTACTTTCAGGACAGGATAATGTCGCCGGGCCCGCTAGTAAGTAGATAAAAAAGGTAATCTCTGGAGCTGCTATCAGATTTAATCAATTTACCTATACAAAGTCACCTGAATTTGGAAAAGATTTTCTTATAAGTTTTATACAATATTCACTGTAAACAAAGTCGGGCGCCAGTTACTGCCGAAAATACAATCAACTTTTTTTTATATCATAGGAGGCAATGACCAGATTGCTCACCTGATGTTAAGTGATCACCACCATCCATAGACACCAACAACACCAGAGAAGTCACAAATGCGTTGCCTGTCTATGTTGATAGGGAAGGGGGAGGAAGGGAGGTGGGCCTACAGCGCTCTCGTTGACCGGACGCAACGCAACAATGCAAGCACTGTAACTTCACGTTGGTTTTCTGTGAGAGGGTGGTACTAACCCGAGTGAGCCGACCCATTCATGCTGAAACGAGTAATAGCTTCAGCGTGGCTCTACCACCTTCTACTAACCTCTGAATTTATTACCATATCATATCAGTATGAAATGTATACTACTCAAAAGATAAGAAAATCCTCCTAAGAAAATAATTATTTTGTCATTACTCGTTTATATTCAGAAGTATATTTCAAGTATTTTTATCATTATGTAGTAATCTATACTAATATTATAAAGTGGTAAAGTTTGTGAGTTTGTGACGTTGTGATGTTGTGACGTTGTAGGGGGTAATCTCAGGAACTACTGGTCCGATTTGAATAATTATATCAGTGTATTATATCAGTGTTACATAGCTCATTCATCGAGAATGGTTATGGGCTATATATCATCACGCTAAGACCAATAGGAACGGAGCAGAGATGAAGAATGTTTCAAAATCGGGATGTTTTTTCCTTTTGAGAACTGCTGCGTGTTAGTGTATCTATTCCACGCGAACGAAGTCGCGGGCAGAGGCTAGTGCGAAATATACTATTGTAAAAGTATTTGTCTGAATATAAAGAATGTTTATTGAAATCGAATACATTATATCGTATACAAAAAGTAGCACTGACGTCAATTGTATTCATCATTTTTATGGCTTCAACCTTTCTTCTGTAATCGGCTCTCATAATTTTCTATGAAAGAGTAAAAGAATTAGTTCTTTTAACATCCATTTTTGTTAAATATTAAATGTACTATTGTAAATAACAAAAACAATTTGTGAATATTAATACTTATTATGTTTAGTTTAAGCTTATTATGAATTAATATTGGAGTAGCAGTCTCCACACTCATATAGACCGGGATATCTTACTTTTGGAAATTGGCTGGAAGCGGATACCCCAAAAATTTAATGCCAAATATATTCCTCTATAATCGTGAAGAAGAATTACTTACTTTGTAGTAGTTACAGTCATTGTTGCAGGTTTTCACAGAGTAACAATTTCAAAAAAACGAACAGGCGGGTCACCTGATGTTAAGTGATCACCACTGTCCATAGACACCACAACACCAGAAGAGTTGCAAGTGCGTTGCCAGTCTGAGTTAGTAGGGAAGAGGGGAGAGGGAAAGGGGTGGGAGGTGAGGGAAAGGGGAGGATGTGGGTCTCCGGCTCTCTCACTGACCGAACCACTTACGGAGTGGTACTACCCCGGACGAGCCGACCCATTCATGCTGCCAGTAATAGCTTCAGCGTGACTCTAGCACCTACAATTCACAAAACAAAGCTAAAATGTTTTTTTTTTTTTTCGAACTGACTACACTATTGACCTAGCAAGGTCTTAAGAGCTTCACCGGACTACTAAAGAAAACGCTTAAGGCCGATTTTATTTGACTACTAGCGCAAGGGTGCATGACACACCTCGGTTTGGGCTTGTTACCTGATACATACAATTCACGACCTATCTGAGCTAAACTAAGCTAAGCTAACTATTCATACATATATGAGTTGTTGATCATACCTCAACAACTCGTATATATATTTCATATCGGATAATTTTTTAAAGTATTTCAGTTTGATAAGGGAAAAGAATAAAACGCTTCCACTTTTATGTGTAAGGGTGTATGCGTGCACGTGGGTGGAGGTGATATGTGTAATATTTGTAATGTTGACTGCAGTGATGTAAGATTTTGTGTCGCTGTATCGCGCGAGCAGCGCACTCAAGGGTTTCATGCCGAGGGTATGGACCTAGGCTTGAGCCGCTGCAGAGCGGGGCGTAATCTGGTGCTAAAAATTGAATTTAGTTCAGTTTGATATTTAACGACTTAAATCTTTCCATAGGTAAAAGAAAGCTAATATAGTAAACAAGCTGTATCATATTCCCAACATTAAGACTGACGCGAGTGAAGCCGCGAGTAAAAGCAAACATATCATAAATTTACTGATTTCAAAAGTGAATTTTATCGAGCGGAAGGAATAAACGAGGCCTCAGATCACTGCCTGAACATTACGGTTGACCTATTTCAAAGACAAAAACTGCAATCTCAGGTTTACACAGTTTTAAAACTTGATTGCTTCTACTATGCAAGTACTGCACAGATTAACTTACAAACACAATATATACAGAACTAGCTTTTGCACACAACTTCGCTCGCATTTATATATATATATTTTAGTTATCCCTCGAAAACAATACATTTTTTTATTAAAGTTATTTTATGTTTTTTTTTTAGTAGCTCTGATAAAGTGTATACGAATTTATTTTAATGAGCATTTTTAATAAGAAGTAAAAGCGAAACAAACAAACACATTCATATTTATAATATCTTATTAGGATTCAGTACTTGGACGACCGAGTCTAGCTCGGATCTTTAAAAACATTTTTAAATTAAGATAAACCGTTAGGTTAGCATCGAAAAATTAGCATCTTTCACCAAAAAAATATAAAAATATATCTCTTCTGCTATCACTTTGATTCCAACTGGGGTTCGACAGATTTTCGTAGCAACCGATTTCCATCTGAGCTATGTTTGTTTTGACAGCGCCGGCAAAATTTACCTTTATATTCTAGCTGTATTTTTTCATTGCCTGAAAACTCAGTTAAAAAAGATTTACTATGAATAAAATCTAGTTAGATCGATTTATCGTCCCCGAAACTACCTACATACTAAGTTTCACGAAAATAAATGACGCCGTTTGCGAGATCCTGAATATATACAAATATAAAAATATACAAGAATTGCGCGTTTAAAGGTATTAGATTAGATAGATAGATAGATTTAACAACAAATTTTATTCATTAAAAAGGTCATTGTTACTATTAGAATTTTTGTATAGAAATAATTGTCTGTAAATAAAAAAAAAATGTTCATAACTGAATAATATGTTAATCTTATTCTTGAATATGATATTCAATAGATAAATGCGTTAATTGTTAAGGATAATAAATAAAAAAAAACGATATAAAATAAAATAAAAAATTAGTTGCACGCAAGCGAAAGATTTATATTTATCAAACGACTTCTGTGGAAATTAAACACTGAAATGGCTAATGAAAGAGAAACTGGAAACAATACGCTACATGAAACTTAATGAGCCGAGAGTCGAGTTTGTTACCAACGGTGTAATTATAACCGTTCGTATTTATTTTCACGCTGCATATCTACTATAAAATTAATATTATATATATATAATAACTAGGTAGATTTTGTATGTGTTTTGTAGGTGGTAGAGTCACGCTGAAACTGTTACTGGTTTCAACATGAACGGGTCGGCTCACCCGGGGTACTACCACCCTCTCACAGAAACACAGACGTGAAGTAACAGTGCTTGCATTGTTGCGTTTCATTCGGTCCGTGGGAGCGCCAGATGTCCATCTCTCTCTTGTAAATTACTGCATTATTACAAACATGTGATTGTCAAGCTATACGCCCTTTTTCACACTTGTATTTGTAATTTTTTTTTTATTATAAATGCCCTTTTTTAAATTTTACTTTATTTATAGGGGTTTTTATGCCACCGAACATATCAGCCCCATTATTCCCCAATCTTTCTATCTCTATCATGAGAATCGCTGTTGAGATATCATTATCAGATCATAACTTTTGTAGGTGAGAGAGCCACGCTGAAGCTATAATTAGTTTCAGCATGTATGGGTCGGCTCGTTCGGGGTAACACCACCCTCTCACAGAAAACATACTTTTTTTCTCCAACTGACTACGCTATTGACCTAGCAAGGTCTTAACAGCTTCACCGGACTACGTGAAAACCGACGTGAAGTAACAATGTTTGCATTGTTGAGTTTCGTTCTGTCATTCAGAGCACCGGATCCCCTCCCCTCTCACTTCTCTCACTCCCTCTTCCCAATTTCCCTACTCCTTTCCCACCAGCACTTAACATTAGGTTACCTACCTGTTCGTTTACCTCTAATGATATAAAAAAAAAACTTGCTACAAAAAAGTTGGAGAGCTTCCGTCGACTCTAAGATTTATTACTTACGCAGAGAATTAAATTTATAGAGGTTTTATTTTTAACATTAACTTGGCTAGTTGTTCTACCATAATTTCGATGTTATAATACGCTACAGAATCATTTACTTAAATAGCAAAAAATATTTTTTTACATTAAAAATACAAGCTCGTAAAGACTTATACGTTATTGTATCTTCTAACTTGTGAATTTGTAGATCTATATTTTTCACATACGTAATTTACAAATATTCGTAAAAAAGTTCTTGTAGCATGCTACTTCTATGTTTGTAGACTTGAATGATTGATAAACAGGACACTGAATTTTCAATTCCTATTTGAAACTATACTGTTGTAATTTAGGTTAGGTTATGTTCATATAATATTGTTAAGTTTTACAACAAATTCCCAAATTAAATTACCGATTTACCGGACTGTAAGCTCAAGCGCATATCAAGCGGGTTTATTGTGAACAGTCTATTATAGGATGGATCAATGTACGATGGTGATATATGGAATTAACATCTCTCTGAGCATCTATTAATACCGGTTGTAAGGTTAATGTAATTTAAATACATGTATATTATTAAAAAAGATAAACCATCGAGTTTTTTCTCGGTACTTCTCAGTTATTGGATTACTTCTCGAACTTTCTTAAGGCTTAAAACGAAGAAAGTTTTTTTTTATTTAATACCAAAAAAAGATAAATTACTGTAAATGCACATCAAAATCCATTCGGTAGATTTGCCCATTAGAGTAACAAACAAGACTTTTTAGTATAATATATCAATACAATATGTTTATTAATATGTTATAAATATTTTCATATAAACCAGAAGGTAGAAGCAATTATTTTAAGATAAACTCAAAGCTTGACGTAAGAAATACACACAACAAAGAGGGAATAAAACGAAGCGATCATACGCGTGAACCATAATTGCGGACGCTTAAGGGGTTGAGAGAGCCCATTATCGCAGCTTGGGTGGCTACACACACAACTAGAATCAAATGTATTTTCACATAGACTACGTGAAACTACAATAAAAACTGGATACTCTTTTTTTGATATTTTCTTTTATTTTAAATACAAAATTTGAAAACAAAAAACGTCAAGAAATATACTAGTGTCATGTATCTATTATACATAGACAGTAAGTTAAGACAGAACAGTTCTATACTTTTCCCGATTCTTTGTCAGTTTATATTCTTTTATTTTGTAGTTTTTTTTGTCCCTTCTCACATGACTTTGACGAGATCTTGTACTTAGGAAGCATATGTTTTAAAAATCTTAAAATATACTAATTTCAAAGAAAGGAACCAGTTAAAAATATCTTCTACGTAATAAAACGTGTGTATTGAATTGTTTTTTTTTTTAATAAAATTATTATACTACATTTTTATAATATAAAATGTACAACTATTGTTTTAGAAATTACATATTAAAAATACTTTATCTAAATAAAATTAACGACTGCACTATCTAGTGATTTCAATGTAACGACGCATAAAGCTCTGACTTGACACGACACCATTCGTATTTTATAGCACCTACCTATTAAAAATATATACCTACCTACCTATTTTAGTTACAGCTTCTTTACTATATGATGAACGCGTCTTTTCCGTAGAATAACTCTCTATTTGCAAATAACATATATAGAAAAAATGTTCTTAAAAGTTTTGGAACATCGTTTTCCTCAGATACAGTTTAGATACTTCATAGTTTGTTTTCACATTGGTAGTGTTGTAAATAAAAAGATTTATGTGGTAGATTATATAATTACTCCTATACAAAAAAAAAATGATCGAGGCCGTCGTTTTTTTTTTTTTAATTATTTCTTAACCAATTAGTCCGTATCTAGAACGAAAATGATTACAATAATTACATTAGCATAGAGAGTTATTAAATTTTCAAGAAACCACTATTTTTATAAGCAGTTCACATTTGGGGTTTTCTTGCCGTAGTTCAATGAAGCAAGACTTGTGTGCTGCTTATGCTTTTTTTGTGTATCTATACTAATATTATAAAGCTGAAGAGTTTATTTTCTGGAACGCGCTAACCTCGGGAACTACTGGTCCGATTTGAAAAATTCTTTCAGTGTTAGATAGGTCATTTATCGAGGAAGACTGTAGGCTATATATTATTAGGTTAAAACTAATAAGAGCGGAGCACTAATGAAGAATGTTTCAAAATCGGGCTTAACTTACGTATTATTTAAAAACATTTTCACTATCTATGTAACCGAAGTCGTGAGTTAATGTTAGCGTTAGCCTAAAGTGGACAAAGTCGCGGGCAGGAGCTAATATAAAATATAATGACAAGATATATTTATAGACGGAGTCACCCATATAAACTAGTATAGAATGGTTACTTATGCATGCGTTCATAATTTTTTTAATTCTAAACGGTTTCATGAAATTTTTTTTTTACTAATGGGATCACCTGTACCGTTTTTAGTTATGGTTGAATTTGATAGGTGGCGCTTTTGTCGCGATCAATTTTTTTTAATTGTCACTTCAAAATATAATTTCTAACATTCAACTTCGCAGTATCTACACTAATATTATAAAAAGGTAAATTTTGTGAGTTTGTGACGTTGTAATGGTAATCTCAGGAACTTCTGGTCCGATTTGATAATTGTTTCAGTGTTATATAGCTCATTTATCAAGGAAGGTTATAGGCTTATCATCACGCTAACAGAAGCGGAGCACTAACGAATAATGTTACCAAATTGTTTTTATTTTCTTTTGAGAGTTTCCACTGCGTGTTAGCGTCAGTCCAAAGTAACTATTCCACGTGGACGAGATCGCGGGCAGAGGCTAGTCTCACAATAAACTTTATTCAATATTTGGCTTATATTCGCGGCTTATTACTATGAAAATCCTTTCCAATAATAAATATATGGAGGCGTTGTTGAGGCGTGTATGCTTGGTACACATATGTGTCTCAACAACTCAAACATATATGAATAGTTAGCTAGGTTAGCTAAGATAGGTCGCGAGTTTGCATGTAACAGGCAACAGCCAAGCCAAGGTGTGCCGTCCACCCTAAAGCTAGTTGCCCAAATAAAATCGACTGAGTGCCTTAAGCGTTCGCCTTAGTAGTTCGGTGAAGCTGTTAAGACCTTGCAAGGTCAATAGCGTAGTCGGTTCGAAAAAAAAAACTTTGAAAATAATAGTAGTAGTGAAAGAGTCTTAAAGAAAAAACATAGCGCTTCAAAAGGTTCCAACTCCACGTATAAATATGCTTCGTAAGACGGTATTGATCCGACTCTTTTGAGCCACCGAGCAAATTAAGAATGAAGGGCAAATTATTACAAGAATCTATAGTCACGGCGTAAATCTGACAGCGCATTTTTCATACTCTCAGCGCCCTAGTCCTTGAAAAGGCTTAACTGCGTCTCTTTTCATTTTTCGTTTAAAATTTTCGCGAATAAAATGGCTGCGTAAAACATTCTCTCTCGAATACTTTATAACTAGTACATTTAAGAGCGTGTAATGAGTTCGATTTTATTACTTATAGAAGTAGAAAATTATTCCCCAATTAGAATACGTTTAAGGTTTTTTGCAATATATTATTGAATTTTCTGTTTCTTTTATTGAACAGTGTACAATATAGACTTTTGGTCCACACTTCCGTGGAGAAATGTTTAAACAATTTTATCTATACTATCTATAATATTTTTATTTATTTATCTATATATTAATACGTGAAGCAAAAATATTGTATCCCTTTTTAACCTATTTCCCGTCAACGGGTAAACTTGAAATTTGGCATAGTTAAAGTTTATATGGCGGAGAAGTGCAGAAAGCTGTTTATTTTATATAAAATACATTAGAAGTACATTAAATTAATTAAAATATGCACTACTCACACTACTGCTTGAATTTTACACAAATATACACACATGTAAATAAAAATGACATTTTGACAGCCGTCAATAATTACGAAGTTCAAAAAAGGTTGTGAATGAGGTTGCTACGCTCGACTGTATATATTTTTTAACTCTTACGTTCCAATTACCATTTTTCATCCTACATTCAACAATGATATTATAAAATATAACTATTATTTTAATGTTTATTATTTTTTATGGTGAACTCACTTCAAATGGTGATTTCATAAAAAAAATGAGTCAAATAATACTTTGTATAATCAAAATAAGAATTTTGTAAGATATGAATTTTTTTATGTTTATATAATTAAAGATCAAGGCAAATGGCAAATAACTGAGTAGCCATGATGAAAACCTTTGATTATAAAATTATACCCTTTGACAAAAGAACCCTAATAAAGTTCAAACTTTAAAAAATCAATTAACTATGGTCGAATGTCGACCACTGGGCGCCCACTAGTAATAATAAAGAGGTAAAGTTTGTATGTGACATTGTGACGTTGTAGGGGGTAATCTCAGGAACTACTGGTTCGATTTGAAAAATTATTTTAATGTTATATAGCTCATTTATCGAGAATAGCGATATATCATCACGCTAAGACCTATAGGAGCGGACCACTAATGAAGAATGTTTAAATTCGGGTTTTTTCCTCTTGAGAGCTTTCGCTGCGTCTTAGCGTTAGCCCAAAGTAACTATTACTACGCGAACGAAGTGCGGGCTAGTATAAAATATTGCATATAATTACTAATTAGTTTCCTAAAGTCCGAAAGAAATTCAACTTGTTTGATATACATAAATAATAAATTGTATATCTATGTTCTATACACTGGTATACAAAAACTCAATATGCACACTTAACGTCTCACAGCCGGCACACAAAAATGAGTGCATAATTTTGGATAATGCAGTAATTTCGAAAAGTCTCACGTCGCTTCCTTCTTTGTGAAAACAACTTTAAATCATTCCGGTAAGGATGAATTTGCAAATTTTAAATTTATAGCATAACTATAACCACGTATGAATACTGGGGAGGTTTTGCGTCCGGTTTTGAGCACGTCAATGGTATTATATGAAAATTATATACAGTTCTTTCGATTCAATCATTTCAAGACAACTGAACATTACTACGACCATTTGATGCTGAATTTTCTGTAGGCTATATATTTATATTGTTTTATTATTGTTGCACTCTTGTTGTTCTAATATATATATTGTTTATATTGTTCTACGTTATAATGTTAAATATCATATACTAAATTCTTGTACTAAAATTATATATGTTTTATTTAGTCTTAGATTTGTGGTTACAGTAGGCATACTTCTTTAGTGTGATTATTCGTGACGTGTTGTGTTTATGTTACTTTTTTTTTGTTCGTTTTTAATTTTGTATCAACATTAATATGACCGACTGAACATCCATTTATCATCATATATCTCATCGAAGATCAGCGCTGTAGTACTACTGTATTGCACAGTTTTGCTGAATGGGTTCGCCAATTGTTGGACATTTATTTTTAATTTTCAAATATATTTTTTTTCTGTGTAACTAATTTGTGTAATTTAATTTGATTGTATGTTTGTTCCAACAATAAAGTATCTCTTTCTTTCTTTCTTACTAACCTGAACCAAATCACCGTGAATACCACCCGCAGCTGTAATTGTCAGCAAACACACGTATGGTACAAGGTCTTCTCGTGGTCTGTGCAGCTCTAACTCGTAAGTACGTCCAATATCACCGTAATATGTTTTGTTACAACCTGCGAACAATTTAAATCATCAATATTTGAAATAATTAGTACACACAGTATCTGTTTTCAAATGCAACATAGATTGAAGGTAATAAAAAAATGATTTTGAGAGTGATGGTAATTTTTATGTATATTGACTGATTCGGGTAATTGGGAACGGCATAAAGTGAGTAATTTGGAACGTTCCTAATTACCCCTTACCCTCCTAATTACCCATAGTACTGCCGGTTGATTGTGTAAAACTATTTATACTTTATAAATTATTTCAGATGCCTCGTAATTATCTAAGAAAGATCGATCAAACGTCTTTCGTAATTACCTCATACCATTTCCATTTCCCCCACGGGATGATCTCAATTACCCCATAGGGTATCGGGTAAACAGGAACGGCATTGTTTTTTGTTTTAGTTAATATTTTTATTAAAACGTAAATTTAAAATAACGTTTTATGACTACTAAGTACATAGATAACTAAAGTTTATGTAGCAATAAAATTTGATTTAGTTTATAACTTTTTTCTATTATCTTTTAGCATTTGAAGTTAAGTGTTCCCAATTCCCCCACTCTCCCCTACTTGGATGGGTTATCGTTTGGAAACACAGCGTATAAAATAAACATAGCACATAGTATAAAACAAAGTCCTCTGCCACGTTTTATAATTTGACAGTTTTTTTTATTATCAGGGTGAGACGTCTGCCGGGCTAGCTACTTTTATTAATTTTCACAGTTTTCACATCTTTACATTTTTACAGTTTCTTTAATAAATACAAACGTTACGATATTATTTTAAAAATATTGGAGCCATTTTATAATATTTAATCTACGGTATTTTTACGACGCGACTGGACATTACATAAAACCTATCGTGGTTTTATCGAACGTAAAAATCTACACTCCTAAAATACCCCCGTAACTTTATACCCATCGCATAAAAAGTTATCTTTAAATATACCTATGAAAATGCCCAGAGGATTTAAGGAAAAGAAATATCGCCTTTATTACTCTTACGCTGTACCTAAATTCTGTGGTACTCGCGTATTTACCTCCACACAGAGAACAAACAAGCCGTACCGCAGACAAAGGGAAGTTGTAGAAGCGAAACGGCAACTTGTACGGAGATACGTAGTTTAGCAGACAGTTGCTAGTCGCCAAAACAGTGAGCTTTCAACTTGATCGCTCAAACAATAAATACGCGTACGAGACTTAAACGGCGCATCTGGGCTCGAGGCCACAAGATTAGCGATAATGTTCAAATTTTTCGTAATTCAATTTAAACTTACAATCGAAGCTATAATTTTACATCAATGTATCTCTTGTCATTGTTATCGATTTATTTAACGTATTTAAGAATAATTGAAAGTGACACCTGATATTTGAATGAATGCCTTGAAAAATAGAATAAATATAATCTGCAGTTTCAAAAGCTTTAACCGGTCAGTATATAAGTTGTCACACAAGTTTTTATCGGTAAAGCGTTTTTGCTATTGCTTGTATATTGATATTGTATAGCTTGTGCTAGCAGCTTTGCTCGCTTTAATATAGATTTTACCAATCCCTCGAGAACAGTACTTTATTATAATTGAAAACTATCCTATGTACCTCTAAAAATGCTTATGCAAAATATTCTGATGATTTTTTGAGTATCTAATGCGTAAAAACGTAACAAACAAAATACACGTGCATACCATTCGCTGGTAATATTAGTTATGATGATACGATTTGATGCAAACTAAGTCACAAGCAGTTATGTACTGGTTTGTACACGGCTGTCTCCTAACACGACGGGGTCCGGCAGCGGTGTTTGTGCTGCTGGGCCAACCACTGGGGCGGCACGACGAAGTCTATAGAGATCTCGTGCCACCTCAACTATAGCGGAAGACGTATATACCGTGGGGTTTTAGTCCGTGCGAGTCGGACATAACTCACCCTTTACACCGGAAAAGTGGTGTATCCATTAGGGATTTCCCTACGTAAAAAAAAAGTTATGTATAAGTAAGCTTACTAGTCCTTACCTTTTCTTACTAATATTATAAATACTAATGTATGTTTATTTGATTGCCATCCTTTCAAGCCTTAATTGTTCAAACGATCATCATGAAATTTTGCATTCACGTTCTTAAAGATATAAAAAATTATATACGGTACTTATAATCCAGAAAAAGTGTATTACTACAAAAAGATAGATCACCTATAACGCAGGCGAAACCGCTATCACAAGCTATCTACAATCTATTCTAATATTATAAAGCTGAAGAATTCGTGCGCTTGAACGCGATAATCTCAGAAACTACTAGCCTTATATGAAAATTCCTTTCAATGTTAAATAACTCATTTATCGAGGAAGACTATAGACTGTATCGTCACGCTAAGACTAATAGGAGTGGAGTACCAATTAAGAATGCTTCAAAATGTTTTTTTTTTTGGAACGAAGTTCCTTATCGCGCGTTGTGAAAGGGGGCTAGACGGAAAAAATTCTTACGAAAAGTTGTCACGACACTTTTTGCTATAGTAAGCTATTGTAAGCTGTGCGGCGTCGCATGTTTCTCTGTCTGTCTCTCTCTCTGTCTCTCTCTTTCTTATAGAAAGCAAGCCAGATATTTTCATTTCTATTTCGCATTGAACAGTGTGGTGTCGCGACGATTATTTTTGTTGAGTGTATACAGGTTTTAATAATAATGATCCCAAACATATGTTTCCTACTTCAGTTACCACAAGCCATTTATTACGAAAATTGAGCCTACTGATTAAGTTTATATAACATTATATTTGTTAATAATAAAAAAAATATTATTATAACTTTAAAAAAATAAAATTTTATTACAATTCCTTCACTAATTAATCAAAAGGAACTTCGTTCCATCCGGGTGTCCCTTGACACCTCTCAACTTTTATTCCTTTTAAGTGCTTCCGCGGCGTGCGCTACGTAAACGGTAACCATTACAAGCGGCCGAAATCGCGAACAGAAGCTAGTATGTAATAAAATAATAACAAAGTATTCAATATACAATTCTTTATGGGATGGAATTAATTACAAACTTGTACACAACAGAATCCTAATTGAAAACAAAACAGCTAATTTCAGAGCCTCATTTACACCGGTCTTGTAAAAATACTTACTGGGACCTTACCACGCGACACAAAAATATTACGAGAATACAAAGTTATTCGAGTATTTTTCTTATCTTATAACTAGATATATTATAAATCGATATATAAATGCCTATTTACGGCCGACAGATAATTGTAAAATAGTATTAAAATCAAGTATTTTTTGTTTGCACGCTTTAAGTTTTATTTACACACATAATAATTACTTTGATTATTGATAATATTACTTTAAATAAATCCTTTGAAGGATTGAACTTCGAATACTATTAATGCAATAACTATAATTAAGGTTAATGCTAGATTAATGTTTTAAATTCACTTTATTAAATACTAACCTCTGCCCGCGACTTCCTCCGTGTGGAACGTTACTTTGGGCTAACACCCGCACGCAACGGAAGCTCTCAAGAGAAAAAAAACTATTTTGAAACATTCTTCATTGTTGCTCATCTCCTATTGATCTCAGTGTGAAGATAAATAGCCTATAACCTTTCTCGATAAATGAGCTTTATAGCACTGAAAGAGTTTTTCAACTCGGACCACGGTTTTCTACAACGTCACAAACTCACAAACTTTACCTCTTTATAATATTAGTATAGATCAGGTTAATGAAATTAGCTTAGGTTTAATGTTTAATCAATGTATTTCGCTGTGTTCTGTTTAAACAATAATGAATTTAACCTTTGTCTAGTAATTCGTGACACGGCATACGGGACGCTTAATTTGCATCTCGAGTAACTGCCACCTTTAATACGATTGTTCTGGCGACGCGGCGTTTAAACCGTGTGTATTGTATTGTTATTTGATAACACTTTGTTATAAGATTTGCATTGTGTTTAGTCACGCATTATGTTGTGTATGCTTGAAACCTAACAATATATATTATCTGTAGTTTACGTGTGTTTTGTTTGCAATGTTTGTTTAGATTCCTGATCTGGATACATTTCAAAACGAAAAATATAAAGAATTGATTGATACAATCCCCATCGTTCATAATTTTATCAATGAGACACTGGCGAAATTATGTAAGCACACGTGTTGACATTTTAAATGAAGATGACCGTACGTTTAGAAAAGCAAAAATTGTCTATAGTAAAACAGTAGTCCGGTGAAGCTGTTAAGACCTTGCTAGGTCAATAGCATAGTCAGTTCGAGAAAAAAAATCTATAGTAAATAGGCAATGACAAAATAGTTAATTATTTTTTAAACTCCTGTTACTCAAGTGACTTTTTTTGTTGTTAAAGTAATTTTTAAAATTAAAAATATTACATGCAATGTTGTACCTCTATAAGGTACTTACTCTCTTTGGCAAACAAAAACTCATTACCACTGAAACTTCAAAAAAATAATGACTTTGTTTCCACGGGCCGCTAAGTATTATTTCTGTATTAATAAATAAAGATGCTGTTATTATTTATTTATTCTACATAATCATATTAGTCAGAACAGCGATAAAATGGCGTCCATGTTGAATTATAACGTCATCCATAATGCCATTATGGTTATGGTTTAATGGAATCGACAAAAACAATCGAATAAAACATTAACTGATACAGAAACACAACACTTAATATATTGACGACGAATTATCCGTAGGTGTGACTAGCCCAACTGTCTAAGCGATTACGCCCAGTATGTAGTTGTCGGTCACCTTTTAAGGCATCGAGATACATAAACAACCGATACCTCCAACCAATGACTTCTCACATCGGGGTAAATAATGACAGCAGATAATTTCAACCAATAGCGTTTGAGGTCATTAGTAACACCTCGATATAGTCAATAGCGCGGTATCGCAGGTCAATAGTGGCTCTCTTGATACATTAATTATTTCTTTCTTAATTCCTATCCTCTTATTCATGAACTTGAACTTTTTTTATAACGTGCTAATTCAATATAATAGAATGATTATGAAAATTAATCAAATACATTTCAGTTGTTTTTAACTACGATAGACATTTATATGTAAAAGGAATACAAAAGCATAAACCGGCCGACATTCAAACCCATTGAAACAAAGCCGTTGGCGCACTAATTTTTGGTTTCATACATTACTCTGAAAGCTCTCTCTTTGATTGCTGCTATATGATACTTTGATACTGGGACACGTCTATGTTCTGATAGGTGTTGATATATACCGGTACTCTGGAACCGAGGATTCCACTGTGTTTGTGGGACACAGCGAGTCGCCTCTTGGCAGCGGAAGAGCCCTACAGTTGATGCATTTTGGTACTTATAAAACATTTCCGTGCTGGTTTCATTGTTTTTCTTTATAACGCAACATTGCAATTTATTAAAACCAAAGCATAAATAATTTGTTATGTCAGTTCAATCATTACGACTTTGAATGTATTGAAACGCAAGTAATTGTAATTAGTGGACACATTTTTCGATTGTTTGATTTCACTAAACTAGGATTGGATTATAAAGGCGGATGTTTGGGGTAACTAGAAGTAGACTATGAATTTATATACATATTATCAGAGAAAGTTTCATACTAATATTTTCAACAATGACAAACAATTACAACTAAAAACAACTAGTATATACCTGCGACTTCGTTCACATGGAATAGTTACTTTGGACTAACGCTATAATGCGGCCGAAGATCTCAAGAGGAAAAACCCCGATTTTGAAACATTATTCATTCATTGATACTCCACTCCTATTGATCTTAGCGTAATGATGTATATATAGCCTATAAATTTCCTCGATAAATGAGCTATATAACACTGAAATAATTATTGAAATCAGACCATTTCATTTCGTGAAATTACCCCCTACAATTTCACAAACTCACAAACTTTAACTCTTTATAATATTAGTATAGATAAATAAAAGAAAAGATACTAAATAAAAGAAACTAATCTAAGTGAGTGCGTTCGCAAATATAACCTCACATCCTCAAAGAATCTATGGACGCTTGAAGTGTGACAGAGATCATGTTTGTCAGCAAACAGTTCACAGTACAATAGGGAACAATACGTTTATCGTGTATGTTTGAATCGTGACTTTGCGAATACATTTTCCAGTATTGTTTTCAGGCATCAGACGATCTTTTATCACATCTAATTTTGTAAAATCTCGTCCATCTCATCGCTTTTCGAATCCATCCTTTTACGGATAATTTAAATTACAAATGATTAATAACACGTAACACTATAATTCGAAATTTCTGTTATAAGTTTCATTTATTTAATTCTATTTTTCTTCTGTTGCTTCATGGTAATCCACCCTAACTAATGTATATGTATGTATACCCTACTGTAGGTGGTAGAGCCAAGCTGAAGCTATTACTAGTTTTAGCACGAATGTGTCGGCTAGACCAGGTTAGTACCACCTTCGCACAGAAAATCCCGACGTGAAGTAACAATGCTTACATTGTTGCATTTCGTTCGGTCAATGAGAGCGTCGGAGACCCACCTACCCTCCCCTTCCCCTTCCTTCTTCCCTTCTCCCCCCCCCCTTCTCAACACGTGCTGCAACTCCCCTGGTGTTGCAAGTGTCTTTGGACAGTGGTGATCACTTAACATGAGATGACTAATCTGTTCATTTGCCTCCTATGATATAAAAAAAATGCGATAGTTTATTTATTTGTTTTTAATGCTTTCACGTGTTAAATACTCAATTATTATTATTACATTTTCCATACACGTTATCGGGGATACAAAAAAAGGACAAAGGCTAACCTTGGTTCAGAAAAAAACTACTTTTCGCAGAAACAGGTCAAATTATCAATAAAACGAATAAAGCCGCAAGCAAAAGCTAGAATTTAAAATGTAGAAAATATATAGTAAAGGGTACCATTATCAGGTTTTTGTATTGAAAGGCATGAGTATATTTTGCTTGTATGTGAAAAATTTAGAGCTCACTGACATAAAATAGTAGGATAGGCGAAACATTCGATAGCAGTATTTTTACATTCTCAGTCCCTATTCATCTTATCTTTGCGGGTTTATGTGCAGAGTCCCGGTAATGGTGTTTACCAAAAGAGGGTGCGTCGTTATTCACCAGCTCAGGAAGACGACGTTTTTTATTTATTTACGTTCATTATTTGGCTTCCAATGTTTATTCCTGTATGCTCTGTTTGTGGACATTTCATTTGATATCATTTTGATAAGTTTACTGTTTTCTTTTATTTACTTTG
>JACEII010000022.1:1531086-1551434 GCA_014332785.1 Antheraea mylitta | reverse complement strand
TGTTTTCTTTTATTTACTTTGTTCTTTTTCAATTTCGTAAATTCTTCATTTTCTATAAAATATAAACATGCATATATAAGTTTCTTCTGTACGTATGTATGTCACTGAAATCATTCTAAAGGGCTGGACTAATTTTGATTGTGTGCGTATTCCAGTGGATCCGAGAATGGTTTAGATTCACAATTGGATCCGGTAGGTGGCACTGCGGTCGGATAATAGGTTTCTTTTATTATCAGGGTGGGTCAACGTCCGCCAGGCCGCTAGTATAGATATAGAATATAAATCATATTCTTGTGCAAATACTGTATAAGTAACTTTATAAACTATATTTGCAAATGACTAATTACGACGAATTACGACTAAAAACGACTAATGTTTGCGATGCTCTAAGTTTATTCAGTGTAACAACTTTATATCCATAGTTAGTTTCAAGGGATGTTCTATCAACTCGGGTGTCTGAGTTTATGTTTATTGTATAATATCATTAAGTATTCTTACACTTTTACACAAATAGATCTACAGGTACTTAAGTTACGGGATTTAAGTAAATGTTTTGAAAATTTATTGCACTTCACTTTTTAATCAGTTAAGAACCAAAAATATATATATTGATGAAATTTTATAATGATGTTAGAGCGTATTCAATTATTCATACTCAATAATTTTGTTTGCTGTTTGATATTATAGATAACTAGTTATGCACGCGGCTTTGCATACCTTTTTTGTTATTTGCTATTATGAATGTTTGTTGTAATAAATTAATCAAGGATGGAGTTATAATAGAGTATGTTCGCAATAAATGAAGGAACTAATGAGCGGAGTTTCATGCGGTTCTTTTTTTTCTTCTTATTCTTCTGTTCTGGAGACTCTTGGTCCGGACCTTTTTTTGCTTTGTTTTTTTTTTTATTGTTTGTGTGAAAAATCGTGTCTGTTAGCAACTATTTGGGTGTTTTTTATATATTTTGACTTAACTATTTACTATTTTAGAGTGGATATTTTAATGATGTTATCGCCTTTGTGGTGGTTTTGTTATGATCCTTTATGGCCATTTTTAGATTATAATCCACAATGTCCCGCGCCGGAGCGTACACGGCTCGATGGATGTACCTTTTCATGCGCTTTTCACCAATTGATAAAGTGATTCATACGGAAGACTTTGGTATATAATTTGTCAAAGTTTTTTTTATATAATCAGGGCGGGACAATGTCTGCCGGAACCGCTAGTATAATATATAAACGGATTGCAAGAAAAATCATTTTGGGTATGCCAATGTTCATAGTGATGTCACCATGACAGGGATTCGTGACAAATAATGTTGTAGTTTATCGACTTCGAATGTATCGGAAATTATTGTTGTGTATATGATTAACAGATAGTTTAAATCGAATAAATCAAGTTAATAAGTATAGTGGAAAACATAGAAAACTAGTCTTAGCTTGCTTACTCGTGTCAGTGTAAATTTAGCATATCCCCGGCAACATTAGGTACATTTCTTCTGCATAAAAGTTATGGATGAAAAAAACACTCAAACAAACTTCCTTTTGCAATTATAATATTTGTTGGGATATAAAATACATTTTTTTTTAAATCAATCACTACCTGTCTGAAAAGCTTATTAATTAATTATAATCTAGTATCATGTAATTTGCTTACGATTGATCTTATCCTTAGACAAATCGGTAGGTAATAATATATTACGTCTACAGCCACTAATGATTTCAAGTAAGATTTGGAGCATGTTGTGACGTCAGCGATGTAAACAATATTACCGCTGACGTCACTGAACACATAATAACCGGCGATACCACCGCAATATGCTAATACATTGCACTGTAGCTAAACTGGATATGCCTTGTAATTAGACTCACAAGTTAGATTGTTTATACTTATCATGTTTGACCTATTTATTGATTAGTCCAGGGTTTTCCAAACTTTTCCGTCTGCGGCGCAGTTTCATGTTTGATATTTTGTTGCGAAGCACTAACCTAGCTAGCTAATAAATACAATGATACTAGTTAGTATATATGTATTACATAAATCAGTGTGTATTGGATATTTAATGGTTTATGTTGTTGTCGCCAATGACGAAATTAAGCTACCGGAAAAGAGTTAAGATGAATGCGGCGCCCCTCTGTACTTTATATGTCACACTTATATTACCTAAATCTTCTGTAATCCTTTGACATCTCACGGAGATTAATAATTATTAAAATGCTAGCTGGCTCGCAGGATATTGTCCTGCCTTGATAATAAGAACAATTCTAAAATTCATCCGCAGCATCATCAAACTCTGAATTGTAAATCTAAATCATTATTGAATCCACCTAAACACTTACAAAAATAGGAGGATATTTTAATCACATACACACAGATAAAACAATTATGTATATGTATTTTTGGAGTATTGTTTTGAAACAATTGCCACTAAAGACATGGATATAATTTCTTTTATCGTTTTTCTGTTTTTATCTTTTGCGTTGATGGATATAATCGTGTTTAAGTATGACATACTTTTTGATATATATAACAGGTTTGGCACAATATTTAAAGACTTAAAAAAATGTCATCATGTCCGCATCCATATTGTAAAGGATCATCATTCAAATTTAGCCATGTTTTTCCAGCATACTGTTTAACTCCGTGTCCCCACCCATATACGTATCTATTTGTATTTTTACCAAAAATAAAATGTTTTCTTTCACGAAGTGAATCCAACTTACGCTTGGCGCTTTTATGTCTCGGTACCTATTTTTAGAATAGAGCAAAACAAAGCAAAAATTCCAAAGAAAAAGTTTTTATATGCCTTCCATTTTCATGTTATTATTACCAACTTTACCAAAAATAATTCAAAGGTTGAGACGGATAAAGTACATTAATAAATAGGATTGTAGTTCTTAGGAAGGAACGCTAAATAAAGGCATAAACATATCCTAGAACGTAGCATGAATTTGATTAAATTTGATTAATGACTTACATGCAATAAGTCAAAGTTTTTTTTGGGGTGTAAAGGGTGTCAAATAACATCATAAGACTTGAGACACCCAAGCCAACCTCACCTCCACGTGGTGCACCCTGCTGAATAACGAACGAGACAATGGCGAAAACGGGATGGTAGGGTTTTACAGCCTGACTGGGTCGCAACCACCATGTATATGGAGAAAAAGCCCGTAATGGTGATTCGCTTCTGCGGGTCACATTTCGGGATCAGCCTGTGCTTATCCAGATTTTTGCAGACCGGCATGATAGTGGCGACCGGCGATGGATAGTGTGTCAATCGGTGGTCGCTATTATTTCTGGATTGCACTGTGCTTACCATCAGGCATAGTGCTACAATAAAAAAAAGCACATTAACTTCAAAGCCGTGCAGACACTAACGATGAACTTTGTTGCGTGTAAAATACAAACATGTCAAAGTTAGAGCTACGACTACGCAAGTATGATCAGTTAGTAGAGGTTTCACCGAAACCTGCATTGTAAATTAAGGTGCGATACTTTGTGAGTCAGATTGCTTGCGTTGAACAAGTTTCGACGGGGTTATAGATGAGTTTGCTATTTTACTTGGAAATTATAGACTGTTCGAGAAAAGTTATCTCATGTTTAAGTATTCGACGTGATAAATGTTTGTGTTGAAATTTTGTTATGAATGAATCGAAATACTTGAATATATATTTTACTGAAATGCTTAAGTTTTGATCAGTATTCCCTTTTTTTTAATTGCTCTAAAAATTTGCTATATTTTCAACAAAAGTAAACATAGAGTGAATACTAATAGAGTTATGCGATCTATTAATAACTTTTATTGGAATGCTGTAAACATATAGTGGCGGCATGCTATGATGGCCGTTTTGATGTTTCTCCACTCATGATGTTTCGTATAAATTAATTTAAATTTGAAAAAGTTAATTGTTGCTTTTTATTATCCATAGTGACATGAAATTCGTCCTAAAATTGATAGAATTTTAAATATCCAGTTTTAGGAACCTCAATTACTTTAGTACACAGATTTCTCAATTATAAAACTGTATAACTACATGCTTTATTCTCTCTAACTACTACTATATAATATGTCCCCGTAAATAAATCTTTTCGCATTTTCTTATTTATTATAGTGTACTTATTTACAAAATAATTCTTTTTATATAAAAAAAATCAAAATTACATATTTATACACTTTTGTACATATAAGATTATATATTTAGGATCGCTGGTCAGCAAACTAACACCTCCGACAATCTCGCGTCAATGCTTAATGCAGAACAAAGCAAACATTTCACATCAATATTGTAATGTCTCAAAACGACCCTCATAGTGTGACACTTTTATACGAATGCGCAATAAAGTGTGTTATATATTCATTTCATTTCAATTAACATCGCCTTATATAAACCCAGATTTTCAGTAAATAATCATTTTAAATTACAATATCAATTCCATTATAAATACACAGCTGCCAATACAGTAACAAACGGTTCTAAAAAGTTGAAATGCAACAAAAACTTTTTCATTTTATCCAATTTCAACGACAAAGTAAAATTTAAGAGGACTCTTAAAAAATACGTAAAATATTGCTACAAACTTCGCCTATACTCGTCGATGTAAATACAAAGTTTTTGCTCTTAAATTGCCGACAAACAGAATAGGCGTAGTAGGTCTTTGAGAATTTCAATTTAACTTGTAATAAGTTGGAGCAACTTGTCGAAATTAGCCCCGGGGTAAATTTGTCGAATTTGCAAAGAAGAAACTGATCCTCGGACCGAGGCGAAATTTCCGAATACCGGCAAAGATTTATTGTTTACAATTTGTACTATTTCAGTTAGCGACATTATATTTGAAAGTATTCTTTATTATTGTGTAATAACTAACTTATTTTAATATTACATACAATGTTTTTAGGTAGCTGTACAAATCTCGACACATACTATTTCAACACTCCCTCAGATTTAATTCCAATAAATTTGACCAATTCAGGTTTAAAACAAATTTCCTCCGTTCAATCTCCCTAATATAATATTTCAAAATACAGTTTCATCAAAAAGGAATGGGACCAATTATTGACATATAAAAGCCCAAGACGCACAGTCTCGAATAAAAGTAGAGCTCAAAAACCGGCTGCAAAAAGTCCGCAATAATACATATGTGGTTATAATTACTCGATAAACTTATGATTTTGCAAATTCTATCTTACCTGAATCATTTAAGGTTGTTATTATAAGAATGCAAGCGACGCAAGACTATTTGGAATGACTGCATAATCGCAAATTATGCACTCATTTTTGTAAGCCGGTAGTTAGAGGTAAAGTGTGCATTTTGGGTTTTTGTGTATCAGTATGTCCAATACAGGATTCGTAGGTATGTATTCCACTTCACTTGCTGGTTAAATGTTTTCTAGTTTGAAACTGGAGAAAAAAGCCCATTGTAGCGAGCTGATACTGTCGCATCAAAGGAATAAAATGTAAAACCATTCATTAATCTGCGACCAAAGAGTACTAAAGAAACACTGAAGGATTTTGGTAACAAGAATGCAGCGGCGTAGATGACGTATTCAATGCAGAATTTTTCCATGTTAGAAAAGAAAATAAGTGATAAAGACTCAATAATTATTAATGAGCATTCTTTATAACATATTTTAAAAATCGCTGAATGCCGAAAGTACACGTTGCGTATTCACGGGCAGTTGGGCAGTATGTTTCACCTAGACGCCTGCTAGCTAATATTGCGCAATGCAGACCTTACGGAATAAATTAAAGTTCAATAATTTGTGAACGACGTGTGTCGAGCCACTGATTTTATTTAAACTATCAGAACTTTATTCACAGCAAAATTTTCGATGAAAAATATAATGTATTTACGGTTTCAAATATAAAACTGTTCGTTTTTTAAATTAAATCGTCACGATCGTTAATTCAGTTTTTATCAAAGTTTAAAATATTTTAACATATTTGAGAGGCTGTTTTAAGTAGATAACAATACCATATATAAGATGTTATGGTATTCGATGTTATGTATAAGGGGTTATGTACCCTAATTAAAGCAATCAATTATAATATATTTTTCAAATGTTAGATTACACTCAATTGAACGTTTACTTATTAACCATGTTCACGGCTGAACGACATTTAAATCAATTTTTTCCATAAAAGTCTATTGTGCTATGGAATAGAATAATATTACACATAGAAAAACGAGTAAGCAGAAACTAGTTATTTAATCTAAATTTAGTAGTAAACTATGTGGATGGCGACGGGCGGATGGTCCGGCGGGCGACAAAGCGGGGGGTTCCACAGGGGTTGGTTTTGGGGCCGCTCCTGTGGAACATGGGCTACGACTGGGTGCTCCGCGGTGCACTCCCATATGGAGCGCGCCTAATCTGTTATGCGGATGACACCCTAGTCGTAGCCCAGGGGAGGGATTGGAAGGAGGTGGAGCGCCTGGCTACGATGGCCACAACCCTCGTGATCACGCGCATAAGGAGGTTGGGCCTCAGGGTGACCCTCGAGAATACCGAGGCCATACTTTTTCATGGGCCTCGGCAGGGGCCACCACCTGGGGCTCACATTATGGTGGAGGGCGCCCGGGTCAGGGTGGGGGCCCAAATGAAGTACTTGGGTCTCACCCTGGACGGGCGCTGGCGGTTCGAGCCCCACTTCGCGACGCTCGGGCCGCGAAGTGCTAGGGCGGCAGCGGCACTGTGCCGGTTGCTCCTCAATATTGGGGGGCCGGGGGCTGGGTACCGGCGACTGTATATGGGAGTCGTGCGGGCGATGGCCGTTTACGGGGCACCGGTCTGGGCGGACGCCCTCTGGGCCACCAACGTGCGCGCGCTTCACAATGCACAGCGCACGGTGGCGCTGAGGGCGATCCGGGCATACCGGACGGTGTCCTCGGCAGCGGCCTTCACGCTCGCCGGCTTCCTTCCTTGGAAGCTGGAGGCAGGAGTTCTCGCCGCTGTATACGAATTCACGGCGGCGAGGAAACGTAGTGGGGAGCCTCCGGCTCCCAGGGAGATAGAGAGTAGGAAGAAAGAGTTGCGGGAGGGTGCGATAGAGAGGTGGATACAGAACCTGGCGGACGCGCGCTTCGGAACGCACACCATTAACGCCGTCCGCCCGGTCCTGCGGGAGTGGATTGGGAGGAGTTGGGGCTCCCTGTCGTTCAGGCTGGTGCAGGTGCTGACCGGACACGGTTGCTTTGGGTGGTACCTGCACCGGATCGCTCGCAGGGAGCCGACCGCCGCCTGCCATGAGTTTGGCGCTGAGGAAGATACCGCGCAAAACACTCTCTCTGAGTGTGCTGCGTGGGAGGTGGAGCGCCGCACTCTGGCGGTGGTGGTAGGAGAGGATTTGTCGCTGCCGAGCGTGGTCTCGTCCATGCTCGGCAGCGAGCAGGTGTGGCGAGCAGTGGCCTCCTTTTGCGAGGAAGTCATCTCGCAAAAGGAGGCGGCGGAGAGGGCCCGCGAGGCGAATCCCCTCAGTGGCCGTCATCGCCGACGGAGGACCGGCAGGAGGAGGCGGCGCTTTGCCGAACTCCTCCTGTCACCGTAGCCGGACCTGAAGGGATGTAATCGGGGGCTCATCCCCTCATTGCACAGGTTCCGTGGACGAGGGGAGGCAGCTGGTGGAGGAGGTAGGTGTGTACCCAGCTGCCTCTCTATAGGTAAAAGCCCGGCGGCCACCTTCCGCCGGGCGGACCGTTGGGGCGGCTATCTAAGGGGAATAGCTCAGCACAATCCCTTGCCGCCCTAACACTACGGTCTGTCGGTACACCGTGGGGTTTTAGTCCGTGCAAGCCGGACATAACCCATCTTTTCCCCCGGGAGGGTGGGTATCCATAAGGGATTTCCCCACGTAAAAAAAAAAGTAGTAAATTACTATCCGTACATTATTACAAATAACAAAATAAAAAATAAATTTAGATTATTCTTAATATTCCGCTGTTTGTCGCACTTTAATTTCATTTTTCCGAATACACTTTCCTAATGCTTAATTTTTATAAAGAAGGTCCTCGTCCTAAGTCTACATTAAGAAATTTATATTTTAAATAAAAATTTATACTACGCTTACATATTCTGATAGTATTACATGTGAAGATTCATAGTAAACCAAGGAATCGATTGCAATATCTCCAGGAAACTTTGCAAACTGTACGAGTGACATGAATTCAAACTCTATCCAAGTTACCTGAATTAGTTTTGCGGAACGCTACATCCTAAGTTATATTGCAAGTAATTTCTAAGTGCACATGCATAAATTCTACTTTGTCTTGTTTTATTCAATATTGAAATAGATAATCATAATTTAAGGATCGAAATTTTCATACACTTATGATGATAACTTATTATTCTAACGATGATATTTAATTACAGTAAACTTGTTTTTACTCATTACCTTCTTCGTCTCTTTTACTAAATAATATTTTTCCATTTCTCCGTAACATCATGTGACATTAACATTAAGTTACCTAAGATGGTAACATATCTAATTTCCCAAATCTTATTTCAGTACGCTTATGATCACATTCATCTTTAATCAAAATCAAAATATCCTTTATTTAAGTTCTGAGAAGGTGCTTATAAACGTCAAAGCTGCCACCGGTTCGAAATGGAACCCGCTCGTC
The DNA here is from genome assembly GCA_014332785.1 of Antheraea mylitta. NCBI lineage: Eukaryota > Metazoa > Arthropoda > Insecta > Lepidoptera > Saturniidae > Antheraea > Antheraea mylitta. Next base: position 1,542,820 of record JACEII010000022.1, on the reverse strand, counting down.
GAGAAGTACCGACAATAAACTCGTTCTGGTTTATCTCTTCATGTTATATATTACAAAATAGCTACATTCATTTTTAGTGGATGCACAGAATTGGACGTCTTTTTGAGACGTCACAATCGTTCACAAATTGATCCACCCTATTATAGCTGTAAGTAAGGACCACTTCATTACTTTTCTTTCTAAACCATACAAATATACCTCTGAAAACGTTTTTTTCTCAATTCTTCACTTCCACATATTAAATAAGGAAAAGTTAAAGATATGATCGGAAATTGTGTCCAAGAGACTGAATTTCAGTAATTCACATGAAAGCATCTTTAAACTTTCTTCCATGATTTATGTTAAAAAATACTATTACTTATAACCTCATATTAACTTGGTATCAGGTGATCGTCAGAACATAAAAGGTTACGCTATTCAGATGTAAATAGCTGAATTTTCTGCAAGTTTGTTTTTGGAAGCGACATATGAAAGCCCTTTCTATATCTAGATTTAACGTGTTATTACCAAAATTACATCGTAAGTTAGCTAATGCTATTGCTCATCTAATAAATGATATTGCAGGTAAACTCAAAACCTATGAGATATATAAAAAAGAGGTTTATTCATCTAAGCTCTTGCCCATTTCTACATACCAAATTGTGTTGTTTTACTTCAAATAAAATAATACGGACATATCTGTTTGCTTTTAAATGTTAACTTAATTCCTTGCAACTTTGTGAGTAGAAGTTTTGAGATATCCACTTAGTCTTATGTGATTTAGTTTTTTTTTTTTTCGAACTGACTCGCTATTGACCTAGCAAGGTCTTAACAGCTTCACCGAACTACTAAGGCGAGCGCTTAAGGCACTCAGCCGATTTGATTTGGGCAACTAGCTCTAGGGTGCACGACACACCTCGGCTTGGCTGTTGCCTGTTACATGCAAACTCGCAACCTGTCTTAGCTAACCTAGCTAACTATTCATATATGTTTGAGTTTTTAAGACGTATATGTGTACCAAGCATACACGCCTCAACAACCCCTCCATATATTTTTTTATCGGTAAATTAAAATGTGATTTAGTTGTCATGTAAAACGAATGTAGTAGTGTCCACTACGGAACTAAACTTTTGAATAAGTTATGTTCCCTTTTCTCGATACGTAATGTTGTTTCTTTTTCTTTTAAACACTCCAGTATAACATTTGCGTGAAATATTTTTAGCTCTTACAGTAATTTATCACGTTATTATATTCAATTGTTTCATACTTTGTATCTCGCGTTTGGCTATGATTTTAACTGTTCTTAGATGACAGTGTTGTCTAAAATAATAAACACACGTAGCCTAAATGAGAACAGACTCTTAAGTACAACTGCTGGAGGTGCTTGGTATGCTTTGATTTCAGGACAATAGCGCGTAATAAATCTCTGACACTATGTTTAACTGCAGAATGTGTTACATTAGTCATTTTGTTTTTACACTTTGATACAACATATTTGGAATAACCACATATCAACAGTGTCAAGTGTCAACCGACGTCAGGCTCAACCGTCAACTAAGGACGCGTTTTTGAATAACTTGTTGTTGTTTTACTTACTAACATCTCACTCTTTCTATTACTAGTTTCAGATTTAACTTTTTAGGTATTAATTAAATGGCCTATACGTTTATAGAAGACTATTTAAGCAGCGTTATAGAGACACTTCTTTTCGTGGTTATATAATCCCATTCAGGAGCGACAGCCTCGCCCATAGGATCGACAAGTGAATGTTAAGTCTGGAGCCGATTGATCATTACGTGAAGACCTGACGCAAATAAAATTAGATGTTTTTTGTTATAGTACGACGTAATAGCAGGCAATTAATTCTACACGGAAGTGCAAAGTAACGTCCACTTATCCTAAAGTTCTATGAAAATGTTGTGTTCCACCTAAAACTTTAGTCTATTGCTAAAACCATAAACTACGTCGATTGATAATAATAGTTTATGATTGAACCGTCTTCATTTTAGATACATACACGTTAAAATAATAATAAAACGGGATATAATTCATATTAACTTGATTATTCTTTCTTTTAAATAGTACCCGATTAGGCCTCCCACGCAGCGGCTCAAGCCTAGGTTCGATCCCTCGGTAGTGAGCCCTTGAGTGCGTTGCTTGCGCGATACGGTGACACACAAATATGCATAACCGCTACAACACTACACGATCACCCTCACACACGTGCACGCCTACACGCTTACACATGAAAGTGGAAGGGTTTACTTTTTTCCTTATCGAACTGAAAAACTCTCAATTTTCCGATAATAAATATATGGAGGAGTTGTTGAGGCGTGTATGCTTGGTACACATATACGTTTCAACAACTCATACATATATGAATAGTTAGCTAGGTTAACTAAGATAGGTCGCGATTTTGCATGCAACAGGCAACAGCCAAGCCGAGGTGTGCCGTGCACCTCTGAGCTGGTTGCCAAAATAAAGTCGGCTGAGTGCCTTAAGCGCTCGCCTTAGTAGTCCGGTGAAGCTGTTAAGACCTTGCTGGGTCAATAACGTAGTCATTTCGAAAAAATATCTTTTTAATTTAAAATTATATAATTTATTATGACAACTATTAAACAGTTTTAAAATATAAGTTAATATTTTAGGTAAAATATGGGAACAGAATTTACCGAGACAAATTAAAAAGAAACTAAACAGTAGAAGTATATTTTATATGAAAGAATGAATATATAAATGAATAATTAATAAACATGTATTTCATATCACTACCTTATATTGATTATAGCGAAAATATTATACCTATCTATTTATACAATTTAAGTAATGTGATTTTCAATTCTCGTAATCGGGATAAAGTGCTGAAAATATGCTACAAAGCCGGGCTTCACGTAAGACATATATTGACAAGCGTACATCGATGGATGACCACTGGCGTTTATAATTGAATTAGTGCAGGACAAGCGACGGTGCGCGCAACAAAGCGATATTTCGATTCTTCCGCCCGGACGCGGGGCAATCGTATTACTCTCGCGGATTTGAACCGAACGACCTGAATTCCAAGCCCTCACACATTACACAGTTCAAATGGTTTCCGACACATGCTCGAGTTCCGTTTGTGTTTTAACGCGTTTAACAATATAGCAGTAAACTCTAGTATATAAAAAATCAACTCACAACATATCCTTGTTTTAATTCTACTTTATCTTAATAGAAAATATAGTTATATGAGACATCGATAATCTTTACTACTGTAACTTTGGTAACTATGTTTTTTACGACTTGTTAAAGGCTATGAATATAAAAATAATTTAAAGGCTAAGGAATAGCAAATAAATAGAACACTTACTAATATTATAAACTAGCGGACCCGGCGGACGTTGTCTCGCTTAGACAATAAAAAAAACCTGTAGGTGGTAGAGCTACGCTGAAGCTATTACTGGTGTCAACATGAATGGGTCGGCTCGCCCGGGGTAGTATCACCCTCTCACAGAAAACCGACGTAATAGTGCTTGCATTGTTACGTTTCGTTCGGTCAGTGATAGCGCCGGAAGCACAACTACCCTACACCTCTCCCCTTCCTCACATCCGTCTCCCTCACTTGCCCATTTGTAAAATGCAGACTTGTGACTTTCCTGATGTCTATATTTTGATGTCGACTGATGATGGTGATTAGTTAACATCAGGTGACCCATCCGTTTGTTTGGGAAAAATATAAGGAAATAAGCAAAAATCCTTGATAAAATATATACCTAAATCTTCCTAATTAATCACTTGACCTACTGGTGTAAACCGCATTAAAATCCGTTAGGTGAAAATCAGTTTTTGAGTTTATCGCGAATAGACGTGGCAGAGGACTTTATAAATTGTAGTGATGTAAAATGTTGGTAGTATTTTCGAGGTATAGGAGCGTATCTACATTTACACAAGCGGAACCGCGAACTAAAACAAGTGATTGTATTTATAAAACTACATACACAACATACATATAAGTTCCTATAAGTTCTTACATATTTCACTTAATTAGTTTTATATATTTATATTTAGTAAAACTTTTTGTAAATATGTTTAGATCCGAAATATTTGTATTAGCATTATATTTACATATGCATTAATTACCTATATATGCTAAAACATCGAGGTATACTAACTGTATCCCAAATGTTAAGAATTCAATTCAATTCAGTTCAATAAAATTTTCAACTTGTATTATTCATATATTCACATATGTATTTGCTTTGTTGGCCTAAATATGGCAAAGTGTACAGGAGCAAATATGGTTTTCCCGCCCACTTGTCAGTCGATAGTCACACAAACGATTACCTCAAGGAAAGTTCGAGATATGTACGAATATTTACATATTATATACTATATGTGCCAACAATTTCCAAGATAATGATTCTTTTTTCTAAACTTATTGTTTTCGCAAAGTAGAGTAGAGTAAGTAAGAGTAAACTGACGGATGTCACAATGTCTTTCCATTTACATGTTGTGTAAAATCCGAGCAGTAATGTGAGATGTATATTTTAATTAATTTAATATGCTGTAATATATTTTATACAAAAAAATAGCTTTCTGCACTTATCCTCCATATATATTTTAACTATACTAAGTTTCTCGTTCATTCGTTTGCGCAATTCGCTTAAAAAGGGGTTCTAAGTTTTGACTTCTCGTGTTAATATATACGATTATATATATTTAAAATTATTATATTATTGTAAAATTAACCTGTAATTTGACCAGTTCAATTCAAAGAGCATGTAAGGTATGGAACATAGTGTTATAAATATTTTAATAATAGTTATATGTTATAATATCGTTGTTGAATGAAGGATGAAGAAGGGTAAATTGGAATGTGAGAGTAAAAAAAAAAGTTTATAAAATAAAATTAAACCGAATTCAATATCAAAACTTATAAAGCACTGAATAGTGCAAAATAAATATATTCTTGAATTAACCAAATTAAATAAAAAATATAAATATTTGCGCTACCTAGAGATATCTGGGAAATCGATGCCAATTTCTCCATTTCCATGATAAAATCAGGATTGATTATATGATATTCTCATTACTACGACAGGATGTGCCAAGTTTTCATTAAAATTAACTTATGGGAAGTTCATTTATTCATCGCTTTATTTTCACTTCTTATAGTTGGAATATTTTTTATAATTTTAAGAACACCGTCCCAAGTATCGGTAATTCAAATAAAAGTATTGAAATCGGTTCCAAGTAGACGAAAATACGTAGACACGAAGTGGGTGAAAATCATACAAACGATATTTCACCCACTTAGGGGTTAAATATTTCCTTCCTTCCTATTTATATGGAAACACCTCTCAGTATAACCGATTCAAATAGAAAAATAATCATTAAAATCGGTTTGCAATTGACGTAGATATCGATTAATATACATAAAAAAAATACATACAACCGAACATGGCAACCTCCTCCTTTTTCGAAGTCGGTTAATTAAAAATACACAACCTCCTTCGCAATCTTTTTTGAAGTCTATTATTGACAGCTGTCATATGTCTTTTTTATTTACATGTGTTTATGTCTTGTGAAAAATTTAAGCAGTACTGTGAGTAATGCATATTTTAATTAATTTAATGTACTTTTAATATATTTTACATGAAAAAATAGCTTTCTGCACTTCTTCCCCATATAAATTTTAACTGTGCCAAATTTCACGCTCAACCGTTAGCGGAATATGCTTTAAAAGGGGTACAAATTTTTGGCTTCACGTGTTAATATATAGATACTATTCAAAATTATCTAACATCTTTGGAAACAACACTACACCACAGATTACTGAACGCCAATGTACAAACATGACACACATATCCACAAACATAATCGTAATTCATAAGTGTAATTGAAAGAAAATAGTATATTTACTTTATTTACCTCATAGATATGTTGGCTAATTAATTGATATCATCATACGACATATGATTTACATCATAATCTTGTAGATGGTATATTTCAAAGCTATAAATATTGAACGTGGCCAATATATTTGCGAAAAGCTTATTTGCACCGTTTCCTCTTTACGAAATAACAAACGTAATTTACTAATCAAAGTGAATTTACTATTTGGAACATTAAATGGATTAATTATTTACTAATCACCAGTACGGGGCTATATTCACGCAATCTTTCAAGGTACTTTACTGAGAAGAAGGTATAATCTAATGATTTTACCGATAAATGTTGACGGCTTCCAGCGGACAACACACGGGGGTAATTTACTTCATATTGATAACAAGGTACCATGCTCCTTTCTTAGAGATATGTTTTATGGAGTTTTGTCGCTCGATATCCTTTACCGTACAGTAAAATCTATTTTAACGTACGGATATAATGTTATCATTACCAAGATACCTTTTACGACACCTTTTTCACAATTTAAAGGTAACGTTTGACAACATTATTCTTGTCTAGTGAATGTATAACAAAGCGGTGACTGATGTATCTAAACACATTTTTTCCATATTTGTAAAGGAATAAATTTAATGCATCGTGAAAAAAATTATAAAATTAAAAGAAAAAATACTGAAACTTTTTAAAACCATGTTATTGAAGAAGTTGTTCTGTTAAAAGTGCTCGTACTTATGACTAGATACTTTTATTTATCTCTCGTGTCTATTTTGTTTGGTTGTGCAAATTAAATTAAATAGTGCCCGCTCAGTGGTTGAAACTTGATCATAATTCATATTTTCTAAAAGTTTGCGTATCATTCAGAATTTTTCCCCATGACTTGTCAACGATGTGGAAAAAAGAAATGCCGACAGAAGTGTAAACTCAGTTATGGTCTGAATTACTTAAATCTGTAAATTGGATTGAATAAAATTTAGTCAAATATTGGCACTCTGAGCTATATTTATATACATTTTTATAAATTTCTCAATTAATCAAACATATATATTATAGTTTGCGTAAGCTCAATACAAAATCTCAATATTATATATACACAGATCGCTATACTACGCGTCCTTAGTCTGGCGGAAGCGCAGTACGTCACTACCATGTCGAGATCATAGGTGACGCGAATTCATAAGTTTTCCCCTACTATTTTTTAAATCACTCAATGCGTTTGCAGAAGTTTTAACTTCAAAATCCGTTAACAAATTGTCTCACTCATAACACTAAAGCTCGCCAATAGCTACTAGACAAAAAAAGAATATCAGTTGATAAATACACAAGGAAATGTTAAAACAATTTTTTCTATCTCTGGCTATTTTTTTTTATGTCATAGAAGGCAAAAAAGCAGGCGAGTCAACTGATGTTACGTGATCACCGCCACCCATAGACACTTGCAATACCAAGGGAGTCGCAAGTGCATTGCCAGCCTGTGTTTGGGGAATAGATATGGGGAGGGGGAAAAGGGAGAGGCGAAGGGAGGAGAAGTGGGTTTCCGGTGCTCTCACTAACCGAACGAAACACAACAATGCAAGCACGTCGGTTTTCTATGAAAGGGTGGTACTATCCCGACTGAGCAGACCCATTCATTCTAAAACCAGAAATAGCTTCAGCATGGCTCAACCATCTCTAAAAATTTATATATACTTAGTAAAACTACATTGAAAGATACTACTCTGCCATAGGAAATAGTTACAAGATAAAAATAAAAATGAGAGTAACTATCCATTAAAATAGAATCTTAACTAGACGTTGGTAGGCAATGCATATTGTAGGATTAATCCAATTTCTGATTCGGTGGGCGAGTAGGCAGCTTGCCCGGGCTGTTTTTGCTGTCTAGTGTTCGCGCTGAGCCTTGCCGTCGGGGTATCATGGTGTTTGACTTGCTCGGTCCCATGACACTGTTAATACGGCTAACTGTATCTCGTGGGTTTTTTAGTCAGTACGGGTCTGACACATGACCGCTCTTCATGCGTGTGGGTGTCCAATGTAGGACTTCTTCTCGCAAAAAAACGATTTATCCAATTTAGATCTAATAACTGTAGAAGTAAATTATTCATTCATTTAATATTATATAACTTGTCTGTCTGTTTGTTAGTGTGCTTGTTACTTATAAATCGAATATTATTGAACAGATTTACATCATATTTTTTTTAGATATATGATGAAATAAGTTAAGAAGTTAAAAATAAATAACAATTACAGTTCATTCTGTTGTAATAATAGGTCTTTACCTATGAAATTGCCGTTCTGCAGTACTGGCTATTTCAAATCAAAATAATTTTTGTTTGGCTAAGAATTCTAATTTCAAATTAATTTTATTTTAAAAACATGGAATTCCTTTCCAAAAGTAGTCATTTGTTTATTGATTAGTGTTACATTTTCATCGTATTTCAATATTTTTTGTCATCATGGATGGATACGTTAAAAATTCGAGTAATTATGGAATATGAGTACCGTCGTGGCAGCAACGCGGCACAAACATCACGCAACATCAACGACGTTCACGGAGCTAACACTACAAACCAGCGCACTACCTGTTATTGGTTTGCTCACTTCTGTTCTGGGAATTTCGACCTCAAAAATGAACCTTGCGGTCGTCCGAAGACTTTGGTCGACAATGACGAATTAAAGGCGATTGTGGAATCTGCCGATACACAATCTACGGCTGAATTAGCAGCAGCTTTCGACGTTAGCGTCAAAACAATATTGGTCCATTTGTGTCAAATTGGCAAGGTAAAAAAGCTTGACAAATGGGTGCCCCATGAACTCAATGATGGCCAGCGCGAAGTACGCGAGACGAGACGTGCCTTGCACTGCACAACAGACACACAAATGAAGGAATTTTGAATCGCACTGTTACCTGCGATGAAAAACGGATTCTGTTTTATAACTGCAAGCGTTCAGCAAGTTGGTGGGATCCTGGTTCAGCACCTAAATAATGCCCTTAACGAAAACTTAGCCCTAGAAAAGTGATGGTCACTGTTTGGTGGTCTAGCGCCGATGTGATTCATCACAGCTTCTTACCAAACGGGGTGAACATTACTGCAGATGTGTACTGTGAAAAACTGAACACAATGACGGAGAAGCTGGCACATCTCCAACCAGCATTGGTCAATCGCTCGTCTCCGCTGCTCCTGCACAACAACGCGCGACCTCATACTGCACAGCAGACGGTCTCCAAGTTGCAAGAATTGGGGTTGGAAGTTCATTCGCCCTACTCACCAGACCTTGCGCCTACAGACTACTACTTTTTCCAGAATTTGGATAACTCCTTGGCGGGGAAAAAAAATCAATACTCGAGAGCCAGTACAAAATGCCTTCGAAGAATTTGTTGCCTCCTGTCCAGCTGATTTCTTTAAGAAGGGCATCAATAAACTGCCACTGCGTTGGCAAAGATGCATTGATTGCTTGGGTGATTACTTTGATTAATACAAATAAAGAATACACGAACAAAAATTGTTTAAATTTTTTTATACATAACGGCAATTTCATGGGTAAAGACCTAATAATATATTAGTTATTACACATTAACTAATTACTTTTTTTCAATTAAAATACAAAGTCATTTGATTTTTATTTAAATTGAAATAGTTAGGTCGGTCACATCCGCGAACATTCGCTTCAGACTATAACAAACTAAACAGAAATAACCTGAGACCATAAAACGTAGCCCCGAAGCCCTTTGATAGACCGTGTACATCGTAAAGTGTAAAATTCCTTTTACTGAAGGAAAGTACTTTTCTGGTTTCCAACTTTTTATGACAACTAGGGCTGTCATGTAATTGTTTTTAGACCTTTTTATTTTCAGTTATGTCTAATAGATTTATTTGGCACTAGAATTCTCGACATGATTTTTGATAATAATAAGAAAATTCGAAATATTAAATGAGGAACGAAATATGAAATCGATTGAACAGATCGGATATCGCTGGACTTGTGACAATGGTAGTAAACCTATTGAGACGAGATGTAACAATACCCGCCGTAGTCCGATGAAGCTGGTAAGACCTTACTGGGTTAATAGCGTGGTCAGTCCGAGAGAAAAAAACAATACCCGCAAAAGACTGTCATTTGTTTTCCGAGTTTCATTACTAATTCTGTGACCGTGAGCTTAATTACTTCGTATGGATCGATAATAACTGTTTGATGCTATTCTTATTTCCAAATTGTGGTACGTGATTTATTAATTACTAGCTCATCCCCGCGACTTCACTCACATTGATATAGATTGGGGAAGAGTATTTTATTCTGAATATAAGGTACCGCACGTTCTTTTCTATACCTTTGATAACGTGTATGCAAAATTTTATGAACAACCTAGAGTAGATAAGGCTTGAAAGTGCAACAAACAAACAAACTCACATTACGTTTTATGTTGTTTTGATTTTTTGTGTGTATGGAACTACTTAATATAAAGCAGTAATCTTCTACATGGTTTAATTAATGACGTCACTATTACCATAAACTCGTTCTTGTGTCTTAGAACCATAAAGTCCTAAATTAAAATACAAGCAAAATACCAAACTTGTACAGATGAAGTGAATTAAAGACAAAAATAATAGATATTAATTAGTACTTAAAATATGATACGCTTAGTTGCGTGACGGACACACGTTCGATTGACTCAGGTTCCAATCCTTGCAACTGAGTTCTAGTTTTCGGTGAAGGAAAAACAACTTGATAAGACCATGACGTGGTAGTAGGGCTTTTTGAAGCCCTCCTGACTATCTTTTTTTACTATGTCATAGGAGGCTAACGAACAGATGGGTCACCTGATGTTAAGTGATTACCGCCGTCCACAGACACTAGTAACACCAGGGGAGTCGCATGTGCATTTCCAGCCTGTGTTTGTGGGGAGGATGAGTGATGAGGGAGGGAAAAGTATTGAGAAGAGGAGGAGGGAACGGGTGGTGGGCCTCCGGTGCTCTCACTGTCACTTCACCTGGGTATTTATGTGGGTCGGGTGGCGAGGGTAAGGGCGAGCTGACCCATTCATGCTGAAACCAATAATAGCTTCAGCGCGGCTCTACTACCTCCATCGTCTACAACTCTGCAGTTGAAAATCTGTTGTCAAGCGCCTCACGGAGTGTACGAGCTGATGCATTTGAAAGCCAATTTTCTATATTTAGCGAGTTTACCATCTCAGACTACCCAAATGACACTTCGATCGAACACTAAACAGAGTATAAAGAATGATCATCGTATTGTAAAAGATAAATACTCAAAGCTTATAAATTCTCAGCTTTGTTCAAATCTGATATTGTTACAATTGTGTACGTAATAGGACTTTATTCCAGTTTTGTTGGCAACAGCAGGGTTTCAGTCTGATGCGCGCTGAACCCTAAAATAGTAGAGTTTATAGGGCGCCGTAACAGTGCGTCGGACGATCGTAAACCCGGCCTTTCGTAAAGTGCTACCCGGAACCGGACGTGATGCTTTGTCAGTTTTGTCACATACTTGAGAGATACTGTACTTTTAACATTATTATATTATTTCTTCACACCGAAAACTTATTCCAAAAAAATCTATAGTCACGTATGTACGTGTCATTTTTCAAAATTGAGTGATTGGTAACAATCACCGAGGCTTTGTTACGAGTATGAGAAAATTAAAATCTACAAAAAGGCACGAGTCAAAAATCACTTCCCACTAAATAAAATACGTACATATTCGCAGGAATTTACTAGTTATATTAGTTGATTGAAGAAGGCGTTACTTTGCGGAAATCCACAATTAAATATTATAGTAGACGCTACTTTGCACTTCCGCTAGGAATTGATTGACCACCGCTACGTCTAACTACAACAAAAAGAAAATCAATTAATCA
>JACEII010000022.1:1382263-1526086 GCA_014332785.1 Antheraea mylitta | reverse complement strand
ATATGTTACAATGTTCTCATATATTAATAACTAATGGATACTTGTGACTTGGTCTGGATTATTTATTCATTCAATATATTTTATGTATAGAGCAAAAAATATACGCACCACACATTTTGCCCCACTTTTACACCGCAAGAAAACATACATCGATGAACGCGTATTTTTTATTTAATAAATGTAGTTTCTTAAAAATGTAATAACGTTATCTTTAATGAAGCTCTTGTGACAGTTTTTTTGACAACGATTAAATGTCTAAGACTAAAAACGATTGATTTAAATCTACCCGCAGCTTTTCGAAGAATGAGCGACGTAAGCATAAACATCCAGATGTCTAACATTTTATGTATATAGATACTAGCATTCATCCGTATACATGTTAATTATGGTAACCGAACCAAAAAATTAAAAAATGCTTCTAGAGTATTGGAAACATTTTGGAAAAGAGAATATTTTATTTAGGAAATTCTGTATGTAATGTGGCTAGAATATTTTATAAATTAGTTACCTTAGTCTCTAATTGTAAGAATCAAGCTTAATGATATATAAACTCAAGTGAGTTACCTTACGAGGCTGGCATAGTCATCAAGGAAGTGCTAAAACCTCCTTAAAATAAAGAAACAAAAAAGAAACAAAAAAATAACAAACATAAAAAAATATGAATAATGAAAGACAGATTATTATAATTATGTATGTTTATATGTTATGTATAATTGTAATTATATATGAAAGATACATCGTCAGTTGGATAATGTAGCTGATAACAGATGAAAGAATTATTAGGATCTAAGATTTTTAGATTTCTGATATTGTTTCCTACACACAAACAAACCTTTTTTTATAATACTACGCACTTTTGTTCGTGACTTTCCTTGTGTTTATATAGATTATGTGAATAAAATACAACTCATGTTATTTGTTGACAATATAGTTTTGTGTAGGTGAAATAATTTTAAAAATCGGTTTAGAAATTTGGCAGCTTATTCACTACAAACCAAACATCTAATCTTTTCTCGTATCGTAATCGTAGCTGAACATGCATTTGTTAATGAAAGAAAGAACCCATATTTATTGTATCAAATACACGGACAATTATACTGTAAATAAATACAAAAGAACAATTACAAATACTAGTGGGCGCCCAGTAGTCGATATTCGACCATAGTTGATAGATTTTTTAAAGTTTGAACTTTATTAGGGTTCTTTTGACAAAGGAAGGATTGTTTTTTATAATCAAAGGTTTTCATCATGGCTACTCAGTTATTTGCTATTTGCCATGATCTTTAATTATATAAACATAAAAAATGTTAAATGAAAATTGAAATTAAACATAAATATTAAACAAAAACCTCGTGATAAAGCTCTCAAATTTTAAGCAAACATTTTACGAAAATAAATAAATTTATCGCCACCCATGACACAAATTTCAATTAATTTTACACGATACCATGGGTGGGTGGTATTTCTGAGTGATATTGAATTAAATGTAGTTTGTTCATTATGAGAAATAGTGATATGCCCAGTATCATCGTTTGGAAAAAAGTAAAATGGATGCACAATACAATCAAATGGTAAATCCAAGACAAAGATGTTTTTAATACTAACATTAACTTTTGAAACTAAATTCTTTTAATTAAAATAAATTTGGTTGAATTGCAACGTTGTAACCGCGGAGGTCTAAGTAATGGATTACTTTTATGAACAAAATTCTTATTTTGGTTATACAAAGTATTATTTCGCTCATCTTTTTATTAAATCATCATTTGAAGTGAGTTCACCATAAAAATGATTATCATTAAAATAATAGTTCTATTTTATAATATCATTGTTGAATGTAGGATAAAAATGGTAATTGGAACGTAAGAAATACATACAGTCGAGCATAGCAACCTCATTCGCAACCTTTTTGAAGTTTGTAATTATTGACGGCTGTCAAAATATCTTTTTTATTTGCATGTGTGTATATGTTGTGTAAAATTGAAGCAGTAGGGTGAGTAGTGCATATTTTAATTAATTTAATGTACTTCTAATGCATTTTATACAAAATAAACAGCTTTCTGCACTTCTCCGCCATAAAAACTTTAACCATGCCAAATTTCAAGTTCCCCTGTTCACGGAAAATAGGTTAAAAAGGGGTACAAAGATTTTACTTCACGTATCAATATATAGATTTGTATAAAATAAATAAAAAATTAAGATATAAAAGTTATGCAATGGTATTACTACAATAGCATGCAATTCATCACTAAATGGCTGCCACTAAAGCAGGTGACCCTATAACTGGACTTCAATTATGGCCAAATAGGTTTAGATTACTGATCATTCATTGCGAAGTCTATAATAAATAGGTGTATATGTATATAAGTAGATCTATAATAAATAGACTGATAAATAAGTATTTATATATAATTCATATCAATTAAAAAGGTAATGGGATTATATAGCCGGGAAATCTAAATTATAATTTGCAAAACACGCCTGGGAGTCGATCAAAAACATTCTTAATTTATTTTCAAATGTAATTAAACTACAGGAAGATCTTATTGGCGGTGGTATATTGCTCCGGCTCTTACTGGCGTCGTATCGGAGGCTACATCTAAATACTACTGTAGAGCGACGTGGTATTAATATTTGTCTAGACATAATTATACCATCAGAGACTTTATGAATACCTACAGAACTGATTTTATTATAGAGGTAGGTACTGCGGTATTTTAGACCTAATTACCCCAAACTAAAGATATGATGATGTAATTTTTGCCTACATAATCTTATCTAATAACTATCCAGTTATTCATGTTAACTTTTATACGAAAGTTTGTCTAGTGAGAGGAATTAGTAAAAAATTGTAGAAGTATATGTTTTATTTATTCAAAAGGAAATGTTACCAAGTAACGTAAACATGATGTTGTCTACATCATAGAAAACATATTTATACTGAACACATCGCAAAGAATCTCTTTCATTTCACACGTACATTTTTGTGGGAACAAAGGTATTCGGCAGACTGAAATTACTAGAATTCCTAACGAAGTGTGTAGAATTACATGCATAACTTTTTTTTTTCGCTATTGACCCAGCAAGGTCTTAACAACTTCACCGGACTACTAAAGCGAGCGCTCAAGGCACTCAGCCGATTTTATTTTGGCAACCAGCTCAAGAGTGCACGACACACCTCGGCTTGGCTGTTGCCTGTTGCATGCAAAATCGCGACCTATCTTAGCTAACCTAGCTAACTATTCATATATGTATGAGTTGTTGAAACGTATATGTGTACCAAGCATACACGCCTCAACAACTCCTCCATATATTTATAATCGGAATATTGCGCATGCATAACGCAACTTAAAAGGTGTTCTAGTACAGATACGCATATAGTACTGTTTTAACTGGAGACTTCTAACACATATTCCAGTATGTTCGTAGAACAAATTTAATTCAGTGATCTAGTGAAAGGTATCCCTGCACTTCTTCGATTTTTCAGAGGAATATATATGGCTATAAGAACCCCGATTGTAAAAAAAAATGGATAATACTGAAATTAATAAGAACTAAGTTATTAATTTATTATAGCGGCACGTTATGATGGCCATTTTGAAACATTACAATAGTAATGTGAAATGTCAATTTATTAAAAGAAATAATAATTAGCAAATACTGATTCGTTTTGCAACCTAGTTTGTAATAAAAACCATTGTTTGCATACAGTATATTCTATTATATTGCCTATAAATATTGAATAAAAAGTCAAATATATATTAATGAAAGCGAAGCCATGAGCAAAAACTAGTTTTATCATAAAGATAGCGAATGAGTTTCGAATGTTAGGTTTGCTGTATTCAAACACACAAAAAGCGTGTTTTTTTTTTTTATTTTATTACTATATCTAAATGGATATTGATACAGGCTCAATGTGATTGAAGGGTCTATTACATTTTCATTTTTGTCATGAATTTAAAACAGTATCTTAACGAAGAACAAATCATAATTTATTTACTATAAATTAAATTGATTTATCCAGTATTAAAGTTCAAAGAGAAAAGAATCTAATTGACTATCTTCGCAAATAAAATAGAAATACTTATAATTTTTATGAGTAAAAAGCTCTTCGCAAAAGAAGTCCTAAAGTTTGATTAATGTACGGGACAGAGCAGAGCCTATTCGTAATATCTAATTTTCGATTAAAATCACAACCCAACAAGTACGTTCGGTTCATTTCTACCTTCGCCGTCATTTAATTTTACAGCCTGAAGATTATAGACCATAGTTGTCGGGCAAATTGCTACTGCGGTTATTTATCTTATTACAAGAGGCAGAACGGCTATTATTCTTTGTTTATCGCACCATTCCCGAGCATCAGTGTAGGACGTCATTAAAATTTAATAATGGTGGATTCAATTCGCCGTAGGCTGTATTTTACCTCCCACCGACCATGTGTTTATTGTTGCGGGTGTATAAAAATCCTTTGTTATTTATGTTCGTGCGGATTTTTACGGATTACCGAGTGGTCATCGCGGCACTAGAGTATGTGTTTCAAATGTTTTTTGTTATTTAAATCGTACTCAGATATTGCGTTGGTTGTTTCGATAAAAGAGATTAACATGAGTAATAAAAATATATCTCTATTTGTTTTATTGATTTTAATTTTTGAAGAATATTATAGACTGTTTGTCATAACTGCCTTACAAAATGTGGTATAAAGAATACTTAGTGTCAACGAAGTTATAATTCGGGTGAGTTATGTCGTTCGGTGCGGGGGATCGGAGGCAAACTGCGGGTTGGCTACCCGACGAGACTCGAGCATTACCGATTACAGCCGAACTGTGACTACCATTGCCCCTTACAAAATCAATCGTGCTTTATACAATTTTTGTTTATCTAAAAACTGTTAACAGTGATTTGAAGATTTTTAAAATTAATAAAATGTCAATAAAACCGTAATACATCGCCCGTCTGTCATAGTAATGGAGTTTAAAACTTATTAAAACTATCTTCATAAATTTCATAAGAACTTTTTCAGCTCTCAAATATTATAGTGGGCGTTACTTTACACTTCCGGCTGGAACTGATTAACCGCTATCGCGTCTCACGGCAACGAAAAATAATCAAGAAACGCTTCCTTGGTTGACGGTTGATTTTTTTTTTTTTGTTCATTTTAAATTCTTTTTGTTGTTTTAGTTACTAATATTTTGCAAGTAATACATATTAATAGTTTCAGGCTTAACTTTTTTAAATACACTGTGCCCAAATTAAATCAAACCTTTATTGCAGTGATACGTGGTAGCGGCCGATCAATTCCAGGCAGCACTGCAAAATAATATCAAATATAAATAAGATTTAATTATGGATTTGCCTGAAGTAATGCCTTCTTCGCTCAAATTTATCACCTTTAACTTATTAGTAAACTTGTACATATATTTTAAATAATACTGTACATAATTAGTTCCTGTAATTACTTAAAATCCATAAAGACATCCAGTTTATTATTTCATTAAAACTTCCATCCCACCTTTCGCTATAACGGTGAAGTGTGACCGGGGAAAATTAACGAACCACGTGATCTTATTAGGCACCTCACTCAATCCATTAGCTTGCTCAAGGCTGACGCGGTATTTTGTCTCTTCTGTTCGAATTTAAGAGCATCTATGTAGGAATGTAGGATGTTTCCATATAGGAAGGATCTCTACGATATTCTGGATATATAAGTCATATAACACAAGTAAAAAAAGCATTAAAGTGTGTATATAATTAAAACTCATACAACCTACTTCATTTTGTTTTTCGCAACCAATCTTCCAGGTTATTACTTGTCGAGTAGTAATAATATTACAAGTGTTTTGAGATGATTAAAATATTCTGACAAGGTGGTTGCCTCCGTGGTATTATTTTTTTGTTATATTATAGGGGGCAAACGATCAGGCTGGTCACCTGGTGGTAGGTGCTCACCGCCATCCTTAGACACAAGCAACACCAAGGAAGTCAAAAGTGCGTTGTCGGCCTTTTAAAATTGAGTAAGCTCGTTGCTTGAAGGTAAATTTAAATTATTAAATTTATATTTGCCATCTACTTATGCAGAATTACCGAACTATTTTTTTTTTTATTGTAGCACGGCAAAGTGACTGCACTATGCCTCATGGTAAGCATAGTACAATCCAAAAATAATAGCGACCACCGATTGACACACTGTCCATCGCCGGTCGCCACTATCATGCCGGCCTAGAATCCACTATATGACAAAAAATCCCACCAAAAACTTAATAATAGCCTTATATCTGTTTTATTATAATCTGTTAGTACTTCTACTATAGTTCAAACTGACTTCAAACTGTTTATGTTTATTACTTCATTACTGTTTATACTTTTTATCTTATTCTTTTTATAAAATATCTAGGTGCAATCGTTTAAAACGTGTTCCGTACTTACGTACATTGTACTTACATTATCTATACTAATCAATATGCGAACACAAATCTTTTTTCTTTATTACTTTATTGATTAAAAGGCATGTATCCACTCACTACTTTTAAAACACACACAAGTGCTGCCATCTAAGATGGCTGACTTTCACTGTTGACTCTAACAACGAGAAAAAATTTACCGCTCTGAACGATCCGTGTTAATGAGAAATTGCAGCCGATACATATCAAAATAACAGTTAACCAAAACCAAGTGTCAGTGCAAACTTGTGTCCTTGTGTTTCGCAATCAGCGATCTTGCCACGAACTACGCCGGGGTACCCCGAAGAAGAGGATCTCCTAGTGCGGGTGAGTGGTGGATACATGTCCTAACTTAACTTCCTATACAAAACGTAATATTTTAACTAAGCTTTCTAATTATGATGCTGGTTGTTGATAAAATTAAAAGAAACCAGCTCCTTTTTTAAATTGAATTTAGATCACGCGTCGTGTCGCTGAAAACTTAAACGTATATATATCTATAATTAAAAAGAAAATTGAATTTGGTAATTTAGTTTTTAATGATTTCTTGGTGATTTAATTTGTAACAGACAATTTCGAATAAAATATACTAATCACTTCAAATATATTTATATTAATTTGTTTCAAAACTGTATGATGTTTGATAGCAATATAGTTCACTTCCCAAGAACAAAGTTATAAGTCACATATATACCCAATGTTACCACATAACCCAAACTCAATTATAATCCTCTTTGGGGATGTCGACGTCACGCTCCGTCTCTGAGTGCTCCGTCTTTATTTGTGGTCTGCTCGTGAAATGAATGCACAAAGAACACAAGGCTTTATGTAATTAACTCATATCTAAGAGAAACACAGAATGTTGAACATAGATTGTTATGGCGTTGGTATGTTCTTAGTAATTTATGCTGGATGATGGATGCGTTGTGATGTAATGTAATATGTAATATTTTTCTTAATTAGATATATGTATGTAGGTACGTAGAAAAAAAGTTATGTTTATTCCCTCTACTTGTATTTCATACAGTAACAAGATTACCATTAAAGTGATATTAATACAAAGGTTAATCTAAATAATAGATACCCATTATAAATAAATTTGCCTATTTTTTTTTCTTCCAATTAAATGGAAATATTTTTTTCAGTAGCGGTATATGCATTGTTTTAAAATCATAACGTTCTACTATAACTTAACATGAGAAGTAGATTATGATATAATCGAAATTGGAAATACTAATGAACAAATATGTTAGTCAATTAGCCTTTCATTTATATAATATCTATCGTAAAACACAGTTTGATATATTCAGGAGACATCATTTAAAAGTAGATAATATTTTAAGGCTTAGCTAGTTACTGACTTTGACCAAACCCTTACTTGATATCAACTACGATCATTAAATTAACCTTTGATAAATAAAAATATGAATAATATTTAGTTAATCTATAAACGTAAATAAAATTTAAGTGTTTTTTTTTTGGTCCAAATTAATCTTTGAAACTACTAATCGGATTTTAATGAGACTTTCACTTCTCCTGCTTTGTTGATCGCCTTTCCTATTATTTGGGGTCGGGTCTCCTTAATGTTTTACGCCAAGCCAATCTGTCTTGACAATTCTTGCAATAGGCTTTCTTAAAATCTCTCGCAATATTTCATATGTTGAAGGTGGGCGGCCTCTACCTCTTTTGCGTTCAGGAAAGTTCAAAGCTAGTTGGACCACGTGATCAACCTTACGTCTTTTTACCATGCCATTGCCATTTGAGGCAGTTTTCGGTCATTTTGTCAACAACTGGTGCGGCTTTAAATCTCTCACCTATATATAATTTTATCCAGTCGAGTGACATTTCCCACCCACCTCAGCATCTTCATCTCATTCACATATACTTTTTGTTCAAGGGCCTTTTCTAGTTTCTAGTATTCTGTTGCATATACTAATAAAGGTCGAATTGCTGTTTTGTAGACATTTCCCTTTGTTGTTATGGATATACGAGGATCACACATTATGCCTGTAAACGCTCGCCACTTTTGCCATTTAATGTGAGTTTCACTGGTAAAAAAAAAAATTGGAATATCATCTCGACTATCGCTACTCTTTTCCACAAAAGTAATCACCAATAATACAGTGTAATAAATGTAATATAAATAGGTAAACTAATGATAAAATGCTTAATACGAAAAAAACAAAACAAAAAATAATAGAAATTAATCCAAATAAAATTTAAGAACTACTCTTATTAAACAACAAATCTCGAACAAAGACGGGGACATCAGTTGGTTTATAATGTATTAGAAAGATTTAAAGCTATTATTTTTCCCTCGAATATGATTTCGTTGTAAAATAAACTTTAAATTGACTTAAAACGTATTAACCACTGTACAAACGGAGCTTTTCGGAGACTGAGAATATTATCAGTTGAGAAATTAAATGCAGACGATTTCAGACAATCCGGCCTAGATTCGGAACATGGTAAAGATTTTAAAAAAAGAGAAGTTATGGATGCGGTTTTATATAAAACCTTTTGAAGTACTATATTCTGGCTTCAAAGAAATACGAAGGCAAGAACATCGTGTTGATAAAAGAGTTGTATCACTTTTGCGATGAACGAAAGTTTTGCTCCAGTTTACAATAGTGAAAAGCATTAAGCGAAGCCACGGGCAAAGGCTATTATCAAAATAAGACAATTATCTGACAATGATATGGGAAATACAAATAAAGGTTACAATATGTTTTTGATTTTTCTGGTGTGCATTTTGTAAGGAAATATAAAGCCGTTGCAATAAACGCTGAATTAACGTTGATAGGTAAGTTATTCAAAATTAAATTATTCTTAGAACTTATGCCAATGCTGTTTGTATTGTATATAGTTTGGTACATGTACCTTTGCCTCATCTATTAATGAACTTGTTTTAACAAAGTGAAGCTATAATAACCCTCATTTTTTCTTGTAAACTAAAATATAGTTTTTCTCACAGACTTTCAATTTTTCAACCTTTTGTATTTGTCATTTACTATGATTTACGACTCTGTTGCGATGTCTGTTATTGGATGAACTCCACTGACAACTGAGATTTAAAGAGAAATAAATAGGTCCTCGGTGATGACCTGGATATGGCCATACCCGGAAGCACTTTCCCATATTTCTTAAAAAAAAACAACTATAAAAAAGATATTGTATATTACCTCTGAGCATTTTTCTATATCATAGGAGACAAATGAACAGATGGGTCACCTGATGCTAAGTGATCACCACCGTCCATAGACACTTGCAACACCAGGGGAGTTGCAAGTGCGTTGCCAGTCTGTTTAAGAGGCTCGGGAGAAGGAAGGGAAGAGAAGAGGGGAAAGGTGAGGAAAGGTGGGCCTCCGGCGTTCTCACTGACCGAACGAAACGCAACAATGCAAGCACTGTTACTTCACGTCGGTTTTCTGTAAGAGAATAGTACTACTCCGGGAGAGCCAATCCATTCACACTGAAGCCAGTAGTAGCTTCAGCGTGGCTCTACCACTTTTAAAAATTGAGTTTCCTGTATCCATTTATGTAAATACTATGATTAAACTGATTCAATTATAAATATCAAAATAAGAAGAGTTTATCTTTTTAAATATAAACATTTGAATTCATACCCGGGATCATGAGAAATATATCCACTTTATTCATGTAGATACTACGACGAGAACAGTCGAATTTTTTGATAGCCACATTAATTCTGGCTGTCTGTTTGCTTACTAATTTTTTTTACTATGAAGTCTTAGAAGCAAATTTAGCATACACATAAACATAACATAACATAAAAATACTTAGGCATATCCACGGTATAAAGGTAGTTTTGTTAATTCAAATAACATATTAGCTTTCGACAACAAGAACATTTTTAAGATAAACCCGAATCTCATTAATCAATAGCGGACGACAATGTTTACATCAAAGGGAGGGAATAAATTTCCATTAGCCGTATACAAGCGGTTCCGGTTGCTAGGACCTTCATGGACGCACTTAAAACATAAGTTGATATTAATTTATTGTACTTAAGCAACTTCATCGAAAGTTTCATATTATTGGAGTAATAAAGTAGTAGTGTCTTATTAGAGTTACCGAACAAAACTAACGTAGAATAAACTTTTTGAAGAGTTTTTGGCGGGATTTCAGTCTGTTATGCAGTGGATTTTATATTTTATTCATAATCTTGTGTTACTTGACTCTATATTATGTTAGATTGGCGGCGTTTTATGTAATACTAGCTGACCCGTGCAACTTTGTCTGCACCAAATTGGTTCTCAATGGTTTCGATTGTATTTTTAAGCACGAAAAAAATTAATAAAACTGGTACCCGATTGCAGCCACAACTACCGTTTCTAATTGTGAATCAAAACTATCCACCGACTCACTCAAACATATACCCAGATTATATGTGTTTTTTTTTTAATTAGCCTAGAACCCGTTCGTAGCATCATCTACCAGGTTCAATTAAGATAAAAACTAACCTACATAAAACTAAATAAATATCTGTACAAATTACTTTATCATAACTGTCTTCACTTGTATTAAAACCTTTTTATACTTCATTGTATTGAAGAAAAATATATGAACACCGTGTCGAAGCGTCAAACATCGCGTTGAAGCGTCAACTGTCACTTGCTTGTCACTATTGTCTAAGAGTTAGAAACTGTTACGAAAACGAATATTAAATATATTTTCAATATATTTTTGTAAATAATCTCTGTACCACTCACAACATAGTGCCTATCATCTTTTGGTAATTTATCTATGTTGATATGTTTCTATTGTAGATTATTCTACGTTGTTACACTGAATATTTGGCATTAAATTCATAACGTGTATTTGTCACACTTGATATTGGCGAAATTACCTACATAGACTGAGGTCATACCGGAAAAATTAATCAAGCCAGCTTTATATATTATATTCATCCGAACTACGTCCGAGCTACCTGGCTGCCGGTAAACGTTGCGTTTATTTGTGCATATCGTTCCTTTGCAGACAAAAATATTGATTTTGAAATAATTTTAGGATGGTTTTTTTTCACTAACTTTGTAACGTTATTAAAATGGAATTATTATTAAAAGACATTTTCTGTACAAATTTCATCTTTCAGACTAATTCAGTTATTTACCCAATATTTAGACCGACTTATTGCTATAAAAATAATATGTATATAGAATAACTTAGCCATAGTTATAGTTTAGTGCAGTACTGACTGCACAATAAAGATAGCGATAATTGGAGGAGCGTATATTATTGACGCATATATTTAAGATGGCGTCTGTCCTAAGTCATACATTTACGTTTATCCTTGTTTCATTCCACGCTCGCGTAACCACAGATCACGCCACCGTAGTCTGGGGTTAAATTTCGCGCTCCCGCATACTAGATTAGGCCCCTCTCGGCAGCGGCTCAAGCCTAGGTCCGTTCCCTCGGCGTGGAGCTCTTGAGTGCGCTGCTCGCGCGATACAGTGACACAAAATCTTACATCACTGCAACAACATTACACATATCACCCCCACACACGTGCACGCTTACACATGAAAGTGGAAGGGTTTTGTTTCTTTCCCTTATCGAACTGAAATACTTTAGAAAATTATCTGATACGAAATATATATAGGAGTTGTTGAGGTATGTATGCATGGTACACATATATGTTCCAACAACTCATGTATGGATGTATAGTTAGCTTAGGTCAGCTTAGATAGTTCGCTAATTGCACATATCAGGCAACCGCCCAAGCCGAGGTATGCCGTGCACCCTTGAGCCAGTTGTCAAATAAAATCGGCTGAGCGCCCTTAAGCGCCCGCTTTAGTAGTCCGTTGAAGCTGTTAAGACCTTGCTGGGTCAATAGCGTAGTCATTTCGAGAGAAAAAAAGAAAGTTCTTTCATTGTATATTGTAAAATCTTAATATCAATAATGTTTAGTAAAATGAAATTTGTTCTTTGCTATGAAAAAAAAAATAATTGGTCTGAAATTAACCCTTTTTATTTATAAAATATATCAGTGGGCGTATGAATGTTTATAAAAAATGTGTCTGACTGTGATAATTCATGTTTTTAATTGCGTTTAAAAGTTACTGAAAAAAATGTTCCTAAACTTATTCATAAATCAAAATTAATTGAATCAAAATGCGCACAAAATACAACGTTAACGGGTGTCTTGTTCGGGCTAATACCACCCTCTCACAGAAAACTGACGTGAACTAACATTGCTTGCATTGTAGTATTTCCTTCGGTCTGTGAGAGCGCCGGAGACCAACCTCTTTTCCCCTTTCCTCCTTTCTCTTCCCTTACCCTCCCCCTCCCCCATATACAGGTTGGCAATGCACTTGCGACACCTCTGGTGTTGCTAGTGTCTATAGACGGTGGTGGTCACTTAACATCACGTGACCCACCTGTTCGTTTGCCTCCTATGATACAAAAAATATATATTGATATATTAAAGAACCAGGTATTCTAAAATTCTTGTTCTTCCAACGTTGCCGGCTCTTGTAATAAGGTGTCGCAAAAGAGTCTAGTTACGTTAACTACAAATTTTTATTTTTCGTTATCCTGAAGCACTCCTTGCGTTTTATGGGACAAAGTGCATTTGATGTAATCTCGTAATATTAGTTATCACTATGTCAAGTTTCGTCAAAATTGGTTCAGTATTTTCAGAGTGATACGTGTTCATAGGGACAGACAGACAAAAATTGTAAAAAGATTATTTTTGACTTCTATATCGATAACATAATCTACCCTAATTAAAATTTTCAAAAAATATTTGATATACAGATTTCGACTTGTTACAGTTTTATTATAGTATAGATAAATGCTTTGTTTATTGTGCATAAGTGAAATGAATAAAAATAATACCACGACGCATGAATCGTCATGAAAATTAAGAAGATAAAAATTTACGAAATATTATATAGGGTATTTGGCGCTTATACCTTTTGATTAACTTGGACATAAAAGAAAACTGGCTAAAGAATATATAATAACTACCTATATTGACAACTTCAGAATTGACAGTATGGCTCAATTCCTTCGCCAGTCTTATTGGACGAATATTATTACTACTAAACTATTTGAATAACAATACAAAATAAACTTTGGGAATGCTTGCCATATAAACGTACCACGGATAATTAAAAATTGGGAACAAAACTAACGTAGAATTAACTTTTTGAGTAGGAACACAAAATAAACCACGAAAATATTTGCGATAGATTGTTATCGCGTTACCATGGCAACGCATATAATACTGACATTAACACGCAGCGGAAGCTTCCAAAATAGCCCGATTTTGAGAAATTGTTCATTAGTGCTCAGCTCCTATTGGTTTTTGTTGATGATATGTAGCCTATAGTCATCCTCGATAAATGAGCTATTTAACACTAAAATAAACTTTCAAATCGGACCGGTAGTTCTTGAGATTAGCGCATTCAACCAAACAAACAAACAAACTCTTCAGCTATATATATTAAGTATGGATTAATTAATCTATACAATTATTTTCCAAACTATCTCGTTATCGTTGATGAAAGCTCGCTGTATATGGCAAGTACTATCGTTTTACAATGCGGAAATTGTCATAAATTTGTTGTAATATTTTAATTATATCTACTATATTTTTATCCTTTATAGGTTTTATGGTCTCACAAACAACTCCATATTTAATGACAATGCGGCCTATGTTGCTAACACTCTTTTTTAGCAACTAATATTCTAGATTATTACCGGCATTGTCATGTAGGTAACAATATTACAAGTTTCAATGTTGTCATAATATGGTGGCCTCGGGAGCATCTCAGAATTCATGCTCCGTATTATTATTCTCCATCCGCTTCACGTATACACAGTAACCTAACTATATTATGTAAAATGCCACCATATTTTACAAAACATAGAGTCAAATAACACAAGATAATGAATAGACTGAATTTTTACTGCGTGAACGATTTATATCTTAGGTCTCATCCTCACTTTCTAAAGCCAAATTTCACAAAGCCACTACATGACAGACTAAGATCCCGACAAAGTCACCGCTAATACTCTTAACGTAAAGTCTTAACAGCTTCTTAATGTATAGGGAGGATTGGTCCTTAAATGTAGATGCCGGAATACACCTATAATTGATCCTTGACAGAATTTCAATTTGAGAATGGTAACCAACCAGGAAGTTTAGGAAAAATCCTACCATTATGCTATGGCTTCATCAGCCACAGCCAAAAAAGCTCAGCCTTATTTACAAATGCGTCGATTATTCCGGTATCAAACATAAACAAAACTTCATCAGATTTTTTTTATATCATAGGAGGCAAACGAACAGGCGGGACATCTGATTTTAAGTGATCACCACCGTCCATAGACACTTGGAACATCTGTGCAGTCACAAATGCATTGCCAGTCAGTGTTGGGGCATGAGAGGGGAGAAGGAAGAAGAGATGGGGAAGATGAGGTGAGATAGGCCTCCAGCGCTCTCACTGACCGAACGAAACGCAACAATGCAAGCACCGCCACTTTACGTCCGTTTTCTGTGAGAGGGTGGTACAACCCCGAACGAGCCTACCCATTCACACCGAAGCCAGCAATAGCTTCAGCAAGGCTCTACCACCTAGAAATTAGAAGTTCTACATTACTTTCTTATATTGTATAACCTCTCTTCTATTATAGTTCCGTACAAATGAGGTCCATTTAAACGATCTCAAAGGGACACTGTCCGAGATGTCTATACATACATTAATCGCATTAATTTGTTCTTCTCCGAGAAGATCTCAAATTTCCCCGGGGAAATGTATTTAACAAAACGTTATCATCGAAAATTCTTATTCGTTTATTTACATTTTCACTAAATAAACTTGTTCGCAATTCAAATGTAGTGCTACAATAGTGGGACATTCGTTTGGAGATAAATTCAGTGAATTAAGTATTAAAATGAATATAGTTAATTGCTTCTTCATATTTGATTTTATTATCAGCCTGTATATTGATATCTAACCATTTACGTATCAAAATGACAACGACGGTAATAGAAAGACTTATCGCGTGTTACTTTCAAAATGTTTATCAAATCGTTTAAATATAATTGATAACTTCAGAAACATAAGAGTAAAAGCCAGAAAATAATTATTAAAAATATATTAATTTATTTATTAAGTTTTTAAGATTGCATAAAATACTCAAATATAAAATTAATAAATACTTTGAATAAATTATAATAAATCAATATTACATTATTTCATTTACAGACACACACAAACATAGCACGGGAGACAATACAAAAATTGTAAAGGAAAAGTCATACAAAACGGTTCATGTCGTTTGAAGTGCAATCAAATTGATAGTGAATTAACCATGCATGTTATAGTGGCAATATCTAGACACACCGACACCTGTGTCTACTGTACCGACGTTACTGACGACACGATAAGTAGGTTCATTCGTCGGGCCGTGGACGCTCCGGCACGGTATATTGTGGATTACAACCTAAAAATGGCCATAAAGAATGGAAATGAAAGCGCTATAAAAACAATAACATCATTAAACCATTAAAAAAAAAGTTAATAATAATTAAACAGTGAATATTTAATAAATTACTAATAAAAATAATATATATATATATATACATATATATGCTCACGGATACGATTTTTACGTAAAAAAAAAAAAACTACATCTAAGCAAAAAAAAGGTGCGGACCAAGAGTAAAACAAAAAGGAAAAAAAAGCCATGCATGTAACATATCATTTTTATCTGTTGCTTGCGCTCTTTGTTTGTTTTTTTCTTTTCATAATTCAATAATTTTATCCCTTTGATAAACTGTATGAATTTTACACATCTAATACATTTTTTGTATGTCGATTGCTACAACCAATACAATATACCTCTATTTCAAAATTAATTACATTTTAATGAATTATTTAAGAGTAGAATCTTTATTTAAAAGAAATATATAATCTGTCTCCATTCCGTTAATTCGAATTAATTCATTGTATACCTTCTGCTACTGTTATGTGTAATCTGTGTCGTGTAGGAAACAGGTTGCTTGGAGCTTGAAATAAAATTATAAGACACCTTTTTTTTTTAGTTTTAGTCTGCAGACTCTTGGTCCGCACCTTTTTTTTGCTTAGATGTCGTTTTTTTTTACGTAAAAATCGTATCCGTGAGCATATGTATGTATATATATATGTATATATTATTAGTATTAGTAATTTATTAAATATTCACTGTTTAATTATTATTAACTTTTTTTTAATGGTTTAATGATGTTATTGTTTTTATAGCGCTTGCATTTCCATTATTTATGGCCATTTTTAGGTTGTAATCCACAATATCCCGTGCCGGAGCGTCCACATATATAAGACACCTTAATATTCACATTTAAGGATTTTTTTTTAAAAGAAGAACGCATTTTCATTTCGTACAAACACCTTTTTAGTTTATCGTCGAAGAGAATCTTATAGATATGGCTTGTGTAATACATAGAAATAAGCATTATTGGCACATATTATTTTTTTTCTAAACTTCTTGTTTTCGCTAAAGGCGCATTTGGAATTGGTAAAAGAAACGGATAGAGGGCTGATCGCAATTTGATACGATTCAGTACTCACTCCTTTGACGTGTTGCATGAGCGTAATGATAAGTCACCAAGATTTGTTAGTCCTATAGCTATATACGTATATATATATACAAGTCAGAGTGAAAGTCGTCGTCGAAAAGCAGTGATTTAGATGCAGGTATAAGACTCGTGGTAATTAAAATCCGTTGAATGTCTTAAGATTAGCAATTACATGCTTGACAAAATTATCGAACGATTTGATTGTAGACTCATTTTGCATAAAGCCCAAAAGATCAAATGGATATATATGTATGTATATATATAGATATACACTCATCAAAAAAGTCTAAGCAACATGTACTAATTTAAATTTTAGGGTGGTTCTTCACAATATGACGTTGTATTTTATTTTTAAAACAATATCTTTAGAGTTCTATGATGTAAAAATAACAGCTGTTGTCTTTATAAGTTATTTTAATAACAGAAATGAATAATATTAGAATATACTATAGAAACTAAGATACATAAGAAACTAAACTTTTTTCTTACAAAATGAAATTTCTAAGGAAAATGTATTTATTGTGAAAGAATAGAACAATTTCATACAAAGTATGGTCTCCTCTGCTATTCAGAACTTGTCGGCAACGATTATTCATTGAATTAATGAGACTGTCTATGTCGTCTTGCGGTATTCGCTCCCAATGGAAGTTGGATCTGGCGATTGTGCAGGCCAGGGCAATACTCGGATGTTCTCCGTTGCAAAATATTCACTGGTTCGCCGAGCTATATGTGAACGCGCATTGTCATGCATTAAGCTAAAATCGGAGCCATAGGTTTGTGCAAATGGGTAGACATAAGGTCTGAGAATATCCTCAATGTAATTTTCAGCATTCGTTTCCATTTACAAAAACGAGCTCAGTTCACCTGTTCTTCATAATACCCGCCCATAACATAACTGTTGAGCCGCTGTATGGATGAACTTCCTGAACGCACCTGAGCCTTTCAGTATTTCCGGGCCGACGATACACTCGCACCCTTCTTGTATCGGGCTTAAACCCGAATCGCGACTCATCGCAAAACATAATTTTATCCTATCGTTCCTGGGTCCATGTTATGCATTCTCTACACCATTCATATTGACGAGCGCGATTCCCGTGACGTATTGGTGGGCACCTGATTGGGCGTCGAGCTCGTAGGCCGTACTCATGCAGTCTATTTTGCACAGTTTGAGGACTTACATCGACACCACTTGAAATTTATAGCCTCAAACTTATCTCTCGAGCGGTTAACATCGGCTGGCGTCTTGCAGTCAGTTGTATGTACCGGTCTTGCCGAGTGGTTGTACTCCTTTTACGGCCTGGATGCTGTTCAGCGGGTTCTCCTGTATTATTGTAGCGCTGCCAAAGACGACAAATAACACTTCTATGAATGCCAAAATGTCGAGATACCTGAGATTGATTACTTCCCGCTTGCAACATCCCTACAGCTCTTTGCATTTCATCTGCCATCAAATGACGTCGCTTCATGACTTGACATAATAATTCAATTTTGTCGTTAACTTTATTTTAATAGTTGGTAAAATTATAAAATCAAGACTAAACGTAGCAATTAAAACGCACTTAAATTCAAACAAATTCGCAGTCATTTGAATTTTATGAAAAAACAAAACATAATCAAATTTTTTTTACAACCAGCCAGTATGTCATCAATAGCAAAAAAGTTTACTTACCTACGCACTTTGTTTGAGTAAATACTTAGAAATTAATTAATATAAATGGTAAAATTTGTAATATCACGCATGTTGCTTAGACTTTTTTGATGTGTGTATATTATATTATATTAGATATGTTCGTGTATAATATGCTTCAATACGTTCTTTTACAATGCAACCTCTGTAGCTGTCTACCGCCATGGAATTGAGGCGATCACGTTCGCTTCACGTTCGAAAACCAATTGACGACAACAATGTCTGCAAACTGTCGTTTGTTATAGTCAGTACTATTTTAATAAATTTGTATTCTTTAAGGGCATTTTCAAAATGCATTAACACTTCCTAGCGCATTATTCTCGTGAAAATGGATTTGCTTAATGCTTAATGCTTAATCGTTCTAAGCCTTTTACTCCTCTGAAAAAATGCAACGATGTTAACAGCCGTTTCGTAGATTGCCGCAGACAGACAACGGATACTTAAATTTTGTTCTTTTATTTTATTATTAACTTAAAAGTTCTCACAAATCTAAGGATGAACGTAAATGCGAACTCAATTACAAACTTAACCAGCTCACCCTTTTATATACTTATAAGCAATTTATCTACAATAAAGTTACTCTGATATTGGACCGTAAACATAACGTATCCCCAAATTTGACTACATAGGTTATTTCAAAACCAATTACAATAGAAAGTACGCAAAGGAAAATTGCATGGCAACGACTCGCTACCAACATGCACAATTATTTAATCTAATTTTGTCACTTTCCTGCATATGTCAGTATACACTAAGCATCTTATAGAGTCTTGTAAGATGTCTAGCACCAACGACCGGCAATGTATTACTGACATCTCGATGGTTACCGTTATTTTTTAAGTGTACTATTACTTTACTGTCACTCTCTCCTGACACTACAAAAAAGCAACAATATTTTGTTTTGTTATCCTCACTGTATACAATGTATTTTACATTGTATGGGTTGAAATGACTACTCAATTGTTAGTACGTCATGCTACCTTTTGTCCTTTGCTCAGTGTAATGCGCATTTGTATGTCATTGCATTATGTTACCCGTTCTTGCTAAGTGAAAACAGTGCATGTCATGACATGTTCTAACGTTTGAATTACTTCTTTTTGTGTTAATATTTGTTTTACTATAAGCGTTTAATTGTTGATCTCAAACATTTATAGCAGTGTGTGAAACTGACTATAGGCGTGGCGATGCGTCGCCACAGTATACGTCACCACGCTATATGATTTTGAATTCTGATTTTTGTAATGTAATGAATACAAATGTTTTTTAATTAAACAGTAGTTTGGTGAAGCTATTAAGATCTTGCTAGGCCAATACCGTAGTCAGTTCGAAAAAAGAAAATCTTTTTTCTTGGAAAAAAAATCATATTTTTTATTATATTTTTATATTTTTGATTAAGGTGTATTTATTTCTTGTCGAAAATTATCCTTTTATACAAATTACCTGTACAAAATGATTTCGATGTTTCACATCTGCCAAGCGTCCCGCGACGTCACACTATGTTTTTTAATTATTTTACTTGATATCATGGTAGAATTCTTTTCCACATTCCGTAAAGGACTAACAATAAGTATTGTTGAATACTTTATATGTATTAGCGTTGGAACACAATCCAATTAATTGTAATATATGTTAAACGTAGAGGAGAACTGATTCTCAAATGCAACAATCGAAACACACCTATAGAGACTTGGAGACAAATTTTTAAGGAGAGCGTTAAAGCCACCAAGATGGGCATTAAACAAAACCCCACTCACCATTGTTTAGACAATCGTATTTTTGCTATCCAGTTTAACTGCGAAAATACACCGTTTTGGGATTGTTATAAGAAGTTAATCTTGAGAGGAGTAAGCGAGGAGAGGATTAGTCTGAACGTATGATGCTCTAAATAGGGTAGGAGTAAATAAAAAAAATACTCACGTGTGCAATACCGTGGCTCGTCTGAAGAATCTCCACAGTCATTAGTACCGTCACAGAAGCGATTTATTGGTATACATTTCTTATTAACACACATATATTCTGATATCCGACATCTTGTATCATTCCCGTGCAAAACTGGCAACAGTTCTGGCTCTGGTATGTCGTTTGATAATGAATTTTCTTTAAAATATAATTTTTTATCCCTCCTCGGAGTATCAGTGACGTGGTCGCAGTCCGTTAGTTTTATTAATATGGTTAATAGTATACCAAATATCGTCACGATGTTATCAAAATCTGAAACAATGTACGTAAATATAATTATTACATAAAATTTGGACCATTTCTTACGATGTCAAGATACATTACATTTGACAATACGAAGGCATAACTGCTCAGAATAAGGCAGAGGCTCGAAAGTATTATTTTGGTACAATCACCTTTTTCTTCAAATCAAGATTTAAGAGGCTTATTCCGGTTTTACGAAGATATGATATTGACGGCTTATGGTAGATTATTTTTCGATATTTAGAGCGTGCATTACTTAGTTATGAGGGCAGTAAATCTGAAAAGGCAATTGCCAAGATATGCGCATCTCAGTAAAACCGTTATGGACATTCTGTTTTTCATATATTCCTGTGATATGTTTACCTATACATAAAATAGAAGTATGTATTATTTTATCCTGGCTAGTCATTGAAATAGCTGAACCTACTTGGACTTAAAGACTATTCAAAGTACGATATAGGCTCAATATATTTGTTTATTCAAATTAATCTATACAAATAATAATAATGTAAATCTAACGAGTCTGATCTTTTTCGATTTTCCTGAAAGAGATTGCTGCTTGTATCTAGGAATATGTAATAAAATACATTCCAATCATTTTTAGAGCTTCTGTCTGTCTGTCTTTCTGTATATTTGTGTGAACACGCATCACTGCTAAAGTATTGTGTTCACAATATAACCTCACAAAGAAAATCATAAAGCGTATCCTTGAGAGTAACTTAGTCTTGTTTCATTAAAATTGATCCACGCTATCAGAAGTTATCGTAATGAGAGAAAAGTAAATAAAAAAATGGACTAAACACATTCATACGACTTTATTGGTCACGGTTTTGTTCATCAGGTTCCACATCGATGAAGCCGCGGGCACAGCTAGTTAATAATAATATTATTTAACGAAGATATCTTAAAATTGATAAAAGCGTCGAGATTATGTTAGCTATACAGGGCACCTAACCAAGTTGCTTATCGACAATCACTAACGCAAATTACAACGCAATTTAAAACAAAATGTATAAGATTTGTTTTGCCTAATGTTCCACGAGTTGGTAGCAGCATCAGGATTGAGGGGAATTTTGTAGAGTTAGTTGATAATACCATATTCTTGGGTATCACACTGGATTTAAAATTACAATGGGGTCCTCAAATTAAGCAATTGGCAAGCAAATTAAGTTCTGCTGCATTTGCAGTACGTAAAATTCGCCAGCTAACTGATATTGCCACTGCTAGGTTAGTCTATTTCGCCTACTTCCATAGCTTAATGGCTTATGGCATTCTGTTGTGGGGGACAGCAGCTGAGCTAGACACCATATTTTTATTACAAAAACGAGCAGTTAAA
This sequence comes from Antheraea mylitta, assembly GCA_014332785.1. NCBI lineage: Eukaryota > Metazoa > Arthropoda > Insecta > Lepidoptera > Saturniidae > Antheraea > Antheraea mylitta. The sequence continues at coordinate 1,503,815 of JACEII010000022.1, read as the reverse complement.
GCAATTTTCAATAAGGGACCTCGTGAATCCTTAAGGACTAAGTTCAAGGAATTCGGTATCTTAACTCTGCCTTCCCAATACATTCTTGATAATTTAATGCATGTCCGAAAGAACCTTGATAAACTGGATTTTGTAAAAGTCCGGCATAGTCTAAATACTAGGAACCGTGACAAACTGGTTATCCCATGTTTTAGACTTAGTAAAACGAGTAATCGTTTTTTGGGAAATAGTGTACGGTTCTACAACAAAATTCCAAAGGATATTACCGATTTGTCTGATTGTGAATTTAAGTGCCATGTCAAGCGGGTTTTGGTCTTAAAAGGCTATTATAGAGTAGATCAGTATGTGAAGGATAGTGATGACTAGAATTGACTCATCTCTGTGCATTCATTAATTTTCTTTTCCATTAAAAGTTTCTGTCACGTATGTAGTATAGTCTAAATATTATATATATTAAAAAGATAAACCAGATCGAGTTTCTTGTCGGTTCTTCTCGATGACTGGGTTGTTTTCGAACCGGTGGTAGATTTTGACGTTCATAAGTGCCTTATTAGGACCTCCTAAACTGAATAAAGTATTTTTGATTTTGATTTTGAAATAGAAAACGAAACATTTTTGGAGATGACATATCTGAACGCTATATCACGTGATTATCAAGTGATAAAATCACGTGATATAGCGTTCGGATATGACATCTCCAAAAATTTTTCCGTTTTCTATTTGCGTTAGTGATTGTCGATAAGCAACTTGGTTAGACCCCCAGAAAAGATAGTCGACAGTAAATCCATATGAACTATCCAAACTTACTGTAAACTAATTAGGTATTGTGAAACATTCTCACAAATACAAAGTCAAAGATATTAAGTCTGTAAATAAACTTCATACATCATTTATAATGAAAATAATAATACATTTATCAAAATTAAATGTATACAAACTCGTGAAATCAATTCCCTCTCTTATTTTATTTCTTTCTGTGAAATAATCTAAATTCCTCTCACATCGCTGTATCCATTAAACGAACATTTATTCCTTTTCGCTCGTCGATTGAAGTTATGAAATACCGATATATTATACGTTTAGAAATAAAATAATCTTTGATATTTTAATGTATATGCTTTAACAATAATATGAATACATTCGTGAATATATATTTCGTTTAATAAAATACATCGGTGAAGAATAAAAATACAATGTCTGGTTTCATATTTGAAATTTCATATTTTATTTGGAAAGCTTCAATTATTGAAAAGTTATATCTTTATCATCAATTTATGGAATAGAATAAAGATGTTGGCTCCTGTCTGTGCGTCCCCTTAATTTTTTCAAACTAACCAACAAATGTTGATAGTATCTATGTTACAATTGTGTATTACCGATATCTATTTTTTATTCTATTATTGTATTTATTATATATATCTATTTATTTAATTCTACGACACAATATTTCTATCACCAAACGACAATCCATAGTAACCATTTTAACTTTGACCTCTTATTAAGAAGTAATGTATTTGGGTAGCTATTTAGACCACTACAGTATTTATGCTTATCAAGTTAAATACTCTAGTTACCTTTGAGGTTTAATGTAGTTCAAGATTACTTAGTACACTATATAATTTCAATGAATATCTAAGAAGATATCACAAATGTAATATTACTAACAACGAAAACATTGAGCGGGACGCCTGGCAAATGTGAAACATCAAAATTATTTTGTATAAGTTATATACGTAAAAGAACAGATTACGACAGGAATTAGTTATGGCATAATTAAAAGATAAAGCTAAAAAAATTCCAAATTAGTTCCATAAAATAATGACTGTTTATTTATTTTATTACATAAATATTCATTTTTATTAAATACAAAAATTCAAATAGGCGCTGGCGCGGTGTGTTTGGCGACATTTATCAAAGGGCGCTAGGTTGTCGGTGCGTGCCACTTAACACTAGTAGTACAAGTGGCCTACAAGTTAGGGTTGCAAATGTTTTTGAGTATTTCGTTAATAGTGTAATGTTCGTGTTTTGCATCGCCACGCCAACAATCAGGTTTAACCTCCGCCTATAGATGTTTCACATCAAAAAAGTTAATAAAATGACTGAATGTACTAAAATTCTGTACTTTAACTTACAAAATACAAAAACAGATAGAATATTAGGTATCTAAATAGCTCGGGCAGTGATAACCCTGTTTAGAACAGGCACCCGTGCCTCACTCTGGTCAATGCAGTCGGGTGCAAAGAAGGTCTACTTTTAATCCAGTTAGTTCCCGTAGAACATCATGAGAATTGTCACTCGACTGAAGCTGTATCAGGCAGTAATAACATAAACATGAACATTTCAAACTAGCTGTCCATCCCGGCTTCGCATGGTTGTATTAACGCAGGAAATGAGTTCAAATATTTCCTTTTTAGTGCGGGTATGAATTGATATAAAATGGCAACTGACTGTCAATCTGTCTATTCTATTTCTTTGTTTTCTCTCAAACATATTTGAAGATATAACCTACTGTCTTCTTCCTTCTTCTCGCCTTCTGTCTCTTTCACTCGCTCACTTTTTATATGAAGATTTTTTATCCCACATATGTCTCTGTTCCATATGATTTTCCAAATGTTTTATTTTATACAAACCTTACTCTAACAATTACAAGCCTGAAAATTTTTAGCCATGTGAAGCTGATTCTTAGCTGATGCGTTTAATGCCATTCAATAATTAATTTGTATCTCTACAGATACATAGATTAGCTGTAGTTATGTAATAATAAAGTAATGTTTAATTTGCGCGGAGGAAAATATTTAAGACAGCTATAAGGACTGTCGACAGAATAGAAAACTCAATACAATGACATAAGTAGGACTAGGTACTTTTTTGTTTTTTTTTTTAAATCAATTAAGTTTATGTCGAGATCATCGGTGACGGGAACCCATAACTTTTCATCAACCAAAAATCACTCAACACGGCTAAAGAAGTCTTCACTTCAATATCAATACCTGGGCGACCGTACCTAGCTCGGTTCTTTAAAAAAACATTTTTAAATTAAAATAAACTGTTAGGTTTGCTTTATAAAATTAACATTAAAAAAAATTAAAAAATATATATCTTCTGGTGTGACTCGAATTCGAACTGGGGTTTCACGGATTTTCGAAGCAACCGATTTCCATCTGAGCCATTTTTGTTTTGACAGCGCCGGCGAAATTTACCTTTATATTCTAGCTAACTTTTTTCTTTGCCTGAAACTCGGTTAAAAAAGTTTTTTTATGAATAAAATCTAGCTAGATCCATTTATTGTCCCCGAAACTACCTACATTCTAAGTTTCACGAAAATCGATGACGCCGTTTCCGAGATCCTGAATATATACAAATATAAAAAAAATACAAGAATTGCTCGTTTAAAGGTATTAGATTGATGTACAATTATTGTTTTTGCATAAATAAATATATATTTGAATTAATTTGAATTAATATAATACACCCTATATTTAAAATATCATCATCTTCTTAACACTTATTCCACCAAGTAAGGTCAGCACAACATGTTTTCTTATTACACTATCGTTTATCAGACGTCATTTCAATATCCATCCATACCATTTTCGGTCATTTTTTTATATCATAGCAAGTAATTAACAAGTGGGTCACCTGATGTTAAGTGATCACCACCGTCCATAGACACTAGTAACAGCAGGGGAGTCGCAAGTGCGTTTCCAGCCTGCATTTGGAGGGAGAGGGAGGAGAGCTGGCTTTCCGGCGCTCTCTTTGATGAAACGCAACAATACAAACACTGTTATTTCACGTCGACTTTGTGTGAGAGGGTGGTATTGCTCCGGGCGGGCCGACCTATTCCTGGTGCCTCTACCACCTACTTCGGTCTTCGTCTACTCTTACATCAATCCATCATCCATAATCAAAACTTTTCATCTCTCCACGTGACATGCCTAAACCATGCTAACTTATTACCCCTCAACCTTTCTGTCACTGGTCATATCTACAAACTTCCTCTGATACACTCATTCCTAATCTTATCCATTCTAGTTACACCACACATTCACCTTTAAATTCGTATGTCTGCCACATGTAGTTTTCTCTCATCCGTCTCTTTCATAGCCCAGCATACTACAGAACTATAGAACATGACTGGTCAAATACAAAACATTTAAAATAGTGTTTTTGAATTAAATATACTGTTTTGTGGATATTTAACGCTATTTTTATATAAAGGAATCATTCAATCCTATTCGTACAAATTGTCGATTATTTCCAGTACCATACTAATGACTCATCGTAACGATAGCGCCTTTGGCAATGATTAATGGATATTTTTCCGCTTGTTCGAACGACATTGTCTGAAAGCTTGTCTGATGATTCTAGTACAGATTAAAGCCGACGCATTATCAGTTCACATGATTGAGCTTCGTGAATTTGCACAAAGGTTTTTTTTTAACTTTTATACAATAGAAAAAAATGCCCTATTGTATCCTATACCTTACAGATTCAATTAAAGCAAACTGTTGATGAGATACGCTTACATCAAAATTTGTCATCATTCAAATAAGATTCTATAAAAATTCTATAACATACACTTATTAATAGCTTCAATACCTACTATTTAAAAATGAATCTTTTTCTTTTTTTGGTACATTCTATTGCTAAAACGAAAAATATAAAAAATAATTATACATTCATACTTTAAAGATTTTTTTTTTATTGAAGCGCGACAAAGTGACTACACTATACCTGATGGTAAGCATAGTACAATCCAAAAACAGTGGCGACCACCGGGAGACAGATCATCTATCTTCGGTTGCCGCTGTCATGCCGGCCATAATGACGAAAGTCACCTGGTACTGGATATGCACAGGCTGATCCCGAAATACAACGCGCAAAAGCGAGTCACTATGACGGACTTTTTCGCCATGTACATGGTGGTTGGGACCCAATCGGGCTGTAAAACCCTATCACCCCGCTATCGCCATTGCCTCGTTGGTTGATCAGCAGGGTGCACCACGTGCAGGTGAGGTTGGCTTGAGTGTCTCAAGTCTTAAGATGTTACTCGACACCTCTTACACCCCATTATTTTTACTAATTCTATACATACGGATGTATGTGTGTTTGTTTGTTAGGTTTTCACGCTTGAGCTATAAAACCAATTATCAGAAAATTGCAACTAAAATGCATTTGTCTTGTAAGAGGCACAGAGAAGTGTACAGGGTACCTTATATCTAAGAAATAAGTACTATTCCTAAAGGGTCCATTAACGTGTGAGAATTCGCGAGAAAAAACTAATCTCAATATAAAAGTGTCACGTCAGAACAGATAATAATAACATATAACGATACTCTATATAATCTGTGATATTACTTCGAACGCACATTTGACAGTATTCTGTCTGGAACTTCAATACAAACGCGTCCTCATAATCGAAAAGCTCTCTCATACTCGACCGGTGCGTAAGGCTTCATTTAAAATTTACTATTATGCCCATTCATACTCGCTCAATACAAGTAGATGGAAAGCTTCAAAGACATCATTCAGACAGGCAAGCAAGATTGATGACCCCTCTTGTGCAAAATATTCGCATTCAGGCAAAACTCTTGTAGATGAAAATTTTCACAGTCCGGGAAACTTTTAATGAATATTCGTTTACAATTTTCAATGAAGAGTCGCAGTATATTATGTTAGCTTTCTCAACTGAAATGAAGTTGTCAGTGTCGATGATTTTATGTGACTTGTTTCCATTACATTTTTTTGTCATCCCTTTTCTGTATGTGCTTGTATTCTATACAAAAATATATGGCGATTTATCATCAGCCCGCTTTATTAGAAAGGAGTAGATTTATTCATAAAGAAAAACATAAAAGACCAACTCTAAAATAAATGATTTTTTTTTTAAATAATTACATCATAGGAGGCAAACGAACAGGTGGGTCATCTGATGTTAAGTGATCTCCACCGTCCATAGACACTTGTAGCACCAGGGGAGTCGCAAACACACTGCCAGCCTGTATTTAGGGGAATGGGGTAAGAGGGAGAAAGAGTTGAGGGAAGGGGGCGGGCCTCCGGTGCTCTCACTGACCTAACGAAACGCAACAATGCAAGCACAGCTACTTCACGTCGGTGTTTCTATGGGTCGAGTGGTACTACACCGGGTGAGCCGACCCATTCATGCTGAGATAAATAATAACTTCAGCGTGGCTCTACCAACTACATACAAAATCCATTGTATTAAAATATACATATGTATATATTCGAAAGACATTAGCGTCTATATAGAACTGCTCAGATAGTGAGAAGAAAAGGTTTTAAAAGAATTTACATAATTTTAAATAAATGACATCTCTCTGGTATTGTTTTTGAACATCGCTTCAATTGGCTTTGGTTCGAATACTGCTATAAATTAAAGCTACTTTCAGTGAAGGAGAATATCATAATGAAATCATACATACTGCTAGAACTTTTTCTAATGCCTAGCTTCAAGTATATACTCCGAGGTTAATTACTTATATATGTGTTCCGGCAACAACGTCTGATAGCCACTCTATGTTTAGCATACGATAATAAATCAAATGGACATTTAACTTTATGTGGTCCGGTGAAGCTGTTAAGACTTTGTTAGGTCGATAGCGTGGGCAGTTCGAAAAAAAAAGATTAAACTTCAGCGGACACTGTGATCAAATGTCAAAACTAATAAAATAAAAATCAATTGCCGAATATCTGTAATCAGGATAATTATTAGGACACAGTTTGTACCAAAGAGAAAGTTTGAAAAAAACGCACAGAAGAGAATAACATGGATCAATGGATGAGGCGGAAGTCAGTTGACAGATGTTCAACACTGTTTATAAAATTGGCAGATTGATATTTCATTATTCAGTTAGCATCTACATTTACATGGTCATACTGTAAAAGAAAGATCTTGCAAAAACTAAAACCGTACGACGTCGAAACGGTGAGTTAGTAAAGTATAAAAATCTAAAAACTCCAGACAGTCTAGAACAAAATAAAAATGTAGCAAAAGTTAAGCAATATTATTTGAAAATAGCGCATCATATCCTTACATTCAACTATCCTACCAAACTTAACTGAGTTATAAAGGCGTAAAATTCAGACAAGCGGTGACATAGGGATGCGCTACACAAAGTTAACCATAAGTTTTCCTCCATAATTGAATCTTATACGATTCACAAACTATCATGCAAACTTGTTATAGTCGCATAAGGGACGTACAAGGCCTATTTACGTACCCATGTCAAGCAGAATCGCACTTTGGGGCGATAACTCATTCCGGCCGATCAGTGTTCGCCGAACGGATGTCTATTCAAGCAGAGACAGTTGCCCTTCGAATAATATAATAGACTTCAACCATATTTGGTACATTATCATGACATTTGTTAAAGATGAATTCGTGTCTTAATCTGTGTATAAATAGGCGATGATAAACTATTTCTATACCTTTTGTTCTCCATTAGTCAATTGATTTTCTTTTTTTATAGAAGCAAAAACTTCTTTAGCATTTTCGTGGGATTTTTGGTAGGAGAAAAATTATGGTTTCGCGTCACCCAGGACTTCGAGACGCTCGTGAGATATTAAGATTGCGTTATACTAGCGACGCGTAGTATATTGGCCTTTGTATATGGAATATCGATATTCTTATTTGGATTGTATGGCCCATTATACGTTTGATTAATTACAGTTTATAAAAATATATATAATTATTGTTTGGAGTAACAATAAATGTGAAAATTAAACTAATTTTAATAGTTTTAAATTATGATATTTAAATAATTCATTGAATTTAAAATAAAAATAAAAAACAATTCTTCAATTGTTTAAGCTTTCTCTTCTGTCAGCAGTCCTACTTCGACTATTTTTATGTTTAGTGGTTATACAGAATCCTTTATCCTCTATTGAGAATCCTTTATACTATATTGTGAATCCTTTATCTTCTATTGAGAATCCTATATCCTCTATTGAGAATCCCTTATCCTCTATTGAGAATCCTATATCCTCTATTAAGAATCCTTTATCCTCTATTGAGAATCCTCTATCCTCTATTGAGAATCCTATATCCTCCCTTTATCCTCTATTGAGAATCCTATATCCTCTATTGAGAATTCTTTATCCTTACCTTTATCCTATTATTTATTTATTTGTGGCGTTGTAGGGAGTAATCTTAGAAACTACAGGAACTATATATCATTACGCTAAGACCAATAGGATCGAAGCACCAATGAAGAAAATTTAAAAATCGTGGTTTCTATTCCACGCGAACGAAGTCGCGGGTAGAGGCTAGTCGTCAATAAAACAATTTTGGAAATATATTATTTCCTTCCCATCAACGAATTAAAAAGTCTTTCTTTAAAGCCACTATCCATTAAACTTCACAATTTTCACAAATACAATCCACAATACATGTTTCTTTTTTTGTCGAACTGATTACGCAATAAGCCTACTATAACCTATGTTTCTAATTTGACATATTTCAATGATAACCATAATTGCTAATAAACAATGCTAATCTTTAAAATGATGAAAAGAAGAAGAAGAAGAAAGAAAAATTTTTTATTGTTGGAAAACGCATACAACAAGTTTAAAGTTAGCATATACGTTACTTATTAAAATCCAACAATGACACCCCCTTTCAGCTACATGCTGCAGTACAACTGGGTGGTACTGCAGCGCTGATTTTCAATGAGGTGCCAAAGTAAAGTATGGACGTGTAGTCGGTTTTTTGGCAAAATTATTACACCCAAACAGTACTTATAATATCTACAAATGATAATAATATAATAATAATAAAATATAGATATTGAAAAATTACAAATGTTACAAAATATTACAAAAATATGCCCGTACGAAAAAGCCCCATTACTATCTCGACTGCACCTTGACCACTATAAGCCTGAAAATATATACCAGATATCGCACGAAAGCAGAGAACATACAAAACATAGATAAATAAAAATAAGTTTCAAGTACATCTACTAAATTTGATGTTTGATGTAATATATGTTTAAAACTTTTCTTATTTTGCCTACATCTACATGGTGGCGGGATGTTATTCCAGCAACGAGTAGCGGCATATTTAATAGAACTCCTGAACGCGTTGGTTCTTGGTCTCGATATCGTCAGGGGATATGACGCAGAACCGCGTGTGGGTAAAATATGTAATGTGTGCTTGCCTCCATATTAGCTGCTCATATAGGTACTTAGGTTTTTCTTTTTTGATCAAGTCAAAAAGCAAAGTGGCCATATGCAGCTTCCTACGTGCTGCAATCTTTAGAACGTTCGCTTCATTTATAAATGGCGTAACATGATGACGAGGGAGAATGTGGAAACAAAACCGAGCACAAGCATTCTGTACCCGCTGAAATCAGTAGACCAGAAGATTGATTGTTATTTGTTTGTTAGAGTGCTTTAACGCATACCAGTTATATTTGGGGATAATTTTACGTTGTAAAGTCTATTTATTGAAGAAGGTTATCTAACATTATACTATGATACTTATGAGAAGAAACAATACCATATAAAATATAGATTACTAATATTAATATTATATATGCGTTAGTATACGTTAAGTGAGAGAGAAGCAACAGTGCGGTAACACAAGTGCATAAGACAAGACGAGAAACAAATATTACCAAGAAGGTCCGAACTGTGAATGCTTATGTCAACGAGGCATATTGCTGAATAGCTCATTCGTGAGGCTTGTACTCGACATAACAGAAGGGCCTTATACGTTATTTGTTTAATCTGAACTAACGGCTTGAATATAAATTCTAAAACTCAAAAAATGCAGGCGAGTGAGACCGCATTGCATAACTAATATTGAAACAGAATTACTAGAAATTCATAAATGCAAAACGGAATTCTATGGAAATCTCGTAGTTCAAACATTATTAGCACTAGTAAAATGTAAAAAGAGTTAACACGCAAGCCGAAGTATATTACGACCTCTTAAACACTTTGCGGTGTACTTTTAAACTGGAGAAATACGCTTTAAGTTTTAATAAATAATATAGTTTATAAAAATAATGTTAATATGCTACGCAATATGAGTTCTTATTTAAATTTTACTTATAATTTAATTTTGAATTAATCTAAAATAGTATGATTAAATGCATGGTGCTTAATTACGACTTATTAGTCTAAGATCCGAGAGTGATTAGACATAAAATGTTTTGGAACATATGAAATTTTACGTACTCAGTAGTGTTTAATTTTAATTTAAATGGCTAATTTTTATATATGTTTTGTAAAATATCACTCTACCCAGTAACATCAAACACTCCGCTTACCACAACTACTGCCAAACACTTTACAGCAGAGACAAATTAATTAACTCCAGTTGTATTTAAATGCTAGATTTTTAAATATGTTATTCAGATAATTATTACAACATAATATTTCATCAGCCAGACAGATTTTAATGACCAAACATCACCCAGGCGTGAAAAATAGTCAAGCAAAGATAACTACGATAAAGAGCCAAAATTTCATAAAATAACACTGCATTTAAACATTTCAGTGCCTAAATTAAAAGTAAAATGGATTCGTTAACTGCAATTTAAGTTATATAGGTACAGTTGGCCTCATATCGTGCATTCCTCGCATTGACCTGGATGACCTGTCGCGACTGCATATGCTTTGTTTGCCCACTTGGCATCGTGTTTTGTTATTCCGTGAAAGTTCACTACATTGCCTCCTTCAGACTTTAAATTATCCAGTGATTTTTTACTGGTATTATGATATAATAAAATAGATTAAACTTTGAACCTAATATTGACACAGTTTTAGAAATAAAATGACGTTTTGCATCGGATGATCTAAACTGAATAATATTCCATCCCAATATGTACCGATGAAGAAAACAGCATTGTGGGAAAACTCAAACGCTTGAGGAATGTTCTAGTTGTACTTCAATATGTGAAAAAAACATAGAACTGTAGATTACTTTGAGTTGAAAGTCATATGTATTATTAGCGTTACATTGTTTATACCACATCGTAAATATGTATCATATATCTTATTAAACTTATCGGATAAGAAGGTACTTAAAGAGAATATAGCTTTTTTTTTTTTCGAAATGAAAACGCTGTTGACCTGGAATGGTCTTCCTAGCTCCACCGAACTATTGAGGCGAGCGCTGAAGGCACTCAGCCGATTTCGGATGTTTGGGCGTCTAACTAAGGGTGCACGGCACAACTCGGCTTGGGCCGTCGCCTATTATGTGCAAAAATCGCGACCTATCTGAAATAAGGATTATTCGTTTTGTCGATTAAAATTCGTTAAAAAGAGATTACGCAATTTCATAAAATTTAATTAATATCACCAGTAAAAATACGCCAGTAATATGAAGAGTATTCTGACTCATATAAAACCTAAAAGCTCTTAGGTAACGAGTAAAATTTACTCGTTAGATTCGTATGAACAGCCATTAAGCAAATTGGATGGAGTTAATTCAAGTACTTTTTCAGTGTGAATATTTACACGTGGTCGTTTATCGAATAGCGATTTAAAATAAATGGATATTACTAGGAGTATTTTATACATAGGAAGAACGACTATATATAAGAAGGAAGGAAAAGAACTGGCTCTCAAGTGCGGTTACTAGAAGTACCTTATAAATGTTTGTCCATAGATTTTTAATTTAGTGATATTGCTAGCCAGATGAATATTAGAATAAATTCTACCACAAGCTATGTTTTTGTCACAGTATTTTTTCAGTCTAAGCTCTGGCTCATATACTCCATACGTCGATATTGTATCCAAACCATTATCGTTTAAAAATCTCGAACTTTCAATAATGAAACCATAATGGGATATACTCTAATATTACTGTTTTTTTGTTTACTATTTCTTTGTGTACTGTAAACTAAATATAATTTGATTTAAATAAAACACAGACAGAAATGATATCTAAGTTACATTCCATTAAGAATGAAAATCTTAAACATAATTTAAACTCCAGTATTTTTGGTAATATAATAATAATAAGTACGTGAACGATCGATGCTAGATCGGTTCTTTAAAAAACTGTAAACTAAAATAGACTGTTTGGTTTGCCTCGCAAAATTAGCATCATCATCATCATTACCCTTATCCCACCTAAGTAGGGTCGGCACAACATGTTTTCTTTTTCCACTCTCTCCTATCAAATGTCATCTCAGTGTTCACACCTTTTACGCACATATCATTTTTCACACAATCCATCCACACCTTTTTCGGTCTTCCTCTACTCGTATATCCATCCACTATCATACTCAACACTTTTCTAGTCACATGGTTTTCATCTCTTCTCATGACATGCCCATACCATGCTAACCTATTACTTCTCAACTTCTCTGTCACCGGTGCTATTTTCAAACTTCCTCTGATATACTCATTCTTAATCTTATCCATTCTAGTCACACCACACATCCACCTTAACATTTGCATCTCTGCCTAATTAGCATTTTTGATAAAAAAAAAATATATAAAAAATTAGATGTCTTTTTGCCATCACTCGGATTCGAACTGGGGTTAAACGTATTTATGAAACAGCCGATTTCCACCTGAACTATTTTTGTTTTGAAAGCAGCGACTAAGTTTACCTTTATGATCTAGCTATATTTTTAGAATGCCTGAAAACTTAGATAAAAAGTTTTCTATGAATGAAATCTAGCTAGATTGATTTGTCATCCCCGAAACTACCTACATACCAAGTTTCACGAAAATCGCTGCCGTCGTTTCCGAGGTCTTGAATTAAATTATCCGAATTGTTATAAACAATATAAAAATATACAAGAAGTGCTCATTTAAAGGTAGATAGATAGATATATTAATGTAATACATGTTCCTTATAATATTTTACTTACATCTTAATATAAATATTCCGTATACATATTAATTATCTAGGCTATATTCCGTCAATATGATTATCGCAATCTTTGATGACTCAAATAAATGGACATGGTATTGTAACTGAAATTCCTTTCTGAAAATCCTATTAAATAAAGAAAGAATTAAAACCAACAAATAAGCTTAGGGAGTGAAAAGTGTGTAACTGTAAGCCGTAAACAAATTCTAATTCCCAAGTTCGAAACTAACGGGTTAAGCTATACTTAACTTAAGTTTAAGGTATCTTGTTAGAGACGTTAACACAAACTATATTATGAGGCTGTTTTGGTTTAACTTTTGGTCCTTAATGTTTTTAGGGGTTAGTTAACATGTAAATTATCTTATTACTTAACAAGTCATTTCATTAGTTCTTTACTGTTATTTCTGGGTTATTATGTTTAGCACCTAATTTTTGGCCGCTGCATTGTTCCATATAAATTTTACCTCACAGATAAAAATCAATCGCGCGACGATAACAAACGATGGCTGCTCTATTTAGCTATAAGATTTTTTGATTTACATTAAATAATATGTATCCAGTTAATTCCAGAAATATTTACCACATCTGTCTATGACTTACTATTCAACGTACACAACAACAAACATCTAGACCACCTTCTCATATTTTTCCTGATCTTGAATCAACAGAAATTAGATCAATTTTCCACTGGCCTAATGGAAATGGAAATTACACGTTAGGAATAATCATCGGTATCGGAACTTCCAACAGAAAATTAAATTTTAAAGAGAGTTTATTTTTTAAAAGGTTCCGCGCTTAGTGTACCGCTGATGGTATATGTTATACTTAATATTCAGGCTACGGCCCAATATATGGTATGAAACATGTCAATGTTATATTGCTTGACATAGTTCTCTTTCAGTACAATAAATAAACTTACAATAACATTATCAATAACTAGGGTTCGGAGAGCTTTACTAGATATCTAGAATTTTTAGTCATTATCAAATAATTATTTCACAAATTGTTATCTTCTCGGATCAAGATTTAATAGGAATATAGATTACGCTCAAATATTTCCAGACCGACATCGTAAAGAACAAATTTGTTAATGAAATTTGATACAAATGAAGACAAAAATTTAATTTTATTTGTTCCGTGTAACGTGGCCCGTAACTATATATACATAATTCAGCTGAGCAATTGTTATTACTCCTTGATTCAACCATAACCTCAATCGCAGAAAGACTCACCCTGAAATCTTTTCAGTTACAGATAAACTAAGGTAAAAAACGATCAAAATCTTTTTCCAAGAACTCCAAAGAGCGTTGGGAAATATTAAGTCTGATTTGATTTTGCGCATTGGTAAGCATTCAAGGTACCCAAACCGCGAATCCTTTTTTCATCTCCAAGCGTTCATTACAAATATTATATACATTACTTATCGAATTCTTCGTTTCGTCAGCAATAAAACGTGTCGTGATTCGACAACATTCCAAATATATCTTTTTTTTTTCGATTATTTTAAGCAATTCTTCGGTAATCGCCGTTGCAGTGCGACCCGAGCGAAAGTAATTTTTAGAAAACATTTTTGCACTTATAAATTTCTCGCATCAAAATGCAACTTGCAAAGCATAGCGAAGCATTTACTCTTAGTGTGTTTCGTAAATCTTGTTCTTGATTTTTGCTGTAGGAAATTTTTTCAAAGAGTAATCACAAAGTATTTTTTATTTTCGCCAATACTCTAAGATGAACAGCAATTACGCGACAAATAAAAAAAAGTATATTTTGTCCTTTTAGTATTTGATTCAAATTTTTGAGCAAGTATTTGCGTTCTCAAATTTCTCAAGAGCTCTCGTTTTCTTATATAAATCGGTTTACGTTTTGTTTTGTCATCCCCTCGTCAAATAATTTGACTAAAGCTATACCCTCTTCGAGGCATTCACGAAGTTAAGTTATTGGTGTCATCGAATCGGCTCTCTGTAAGTTACTTATTGGAAACTTGTCAACTACGAAGTATGACAAGCCCGGAAATGTCAGATTCGTGAGACATCTATCCCGCCTAGTTCGGAACGGGTCTCATTGTCGTCTTCATGTTGAAATATCTTAATTTATGTTGATACGGATAATCTCAACAAATTCAATTATTTCTAGATATTGTGTGCTGAGTAATTTACGTGAGTTAGATTTTAAGCACGATTTTAATTATATGGAATAATTAGTGCGAGGAATATACTCCCATTGGAGTTTATTTTTCATTTCGCCTTATAACGATTTGTATCTACGCCAAAATCACTGCTTAGCTTAGAAAATCTTTATTTTTTGAACTGACTACGCTATTGTCCTCACAGGCCTTCTCTACAGCTTCTCCCGACTACTAATTCAAGCGCTTAAGGTTGGGGCTGAGTGTTGCCGTTTTTATTTGAAAACCAGTTCAAGGGTTCAATATACACGACGGCTTGGACTGTTGCCTTATTACGCAAAATGTAACTAAGCTAATTATTCACATAACATTGTTCTAATCCCTTACCGAGGGACGTTATATATGTGTCAAGGCATCTATCACGACAACTGCGTCTTGCAAAATAAAACAAGAACTGCACAAATATTGCTCTTTCAAACAGAAAATACTTTGACGGTATAGAGTTATTTCTTTAACATTCTATAATAGAGGGGCTATCCTCGTTATTCCCAAAATAATTCCAAACACTACCCATATGAATATTAGTCGAACCAAGACAACGAGACATCACTGACCTTTCCTCATCAATTATAAATTTTATTAGTTAAATTTGACCTGAGTACCGGCCGGGGACGACGAAGGGTCGATAAGAGAAAAGGCCGGCAACATTTTATAAAGATTACAAAGGTTCTCGACATTAGCTTATCGCTAATCCTATAAATAACATGGATTTTGCACTTTCATTATAAGCTAAAATGGTCATTTAAAAACTTTTGTTAGAAACTGGTGCAAATGAGTCACGGGTTTCTTGGGATAGGTAACATAAATTGTTCTAAAAATGGTAAATTTTTAATAACAGAATGATGAAATTTAATATTACCCCCCACCTTTTTGTGATATAAAAAAGTATTTACGTAATATTAGTAGTCAGTTTTAAACTTTTGTTAATATAAAATTGACAAAGGTATGATGAACACTGTACCTAATAATAAGTACAATGAAATCTAAAAACTACGAGGGTCCGAAATTTATTTGTAATTTTTGATGTCAGGTGGTCCTATAAGCTTCATTTCATTTGAATACATACAGACTGATAACAAAATGTTAAGAACCATAAAAGAGTCACTGCGAAGTGGATTATCACTAAGAACGGATCTTTGTCACCTCGACTGATGATTGTATACAAACTAATTGTGACGGAATGCAACACGTATAATAACTTTATTAGGTGCCTACATCTAATGTACAGTGGTCACTATCCAATTTCTGTTTTAACATTTGCACACACCACATGCTGTTAAGCAACGTTGAAAGCTATAGATTTTAACAATTTGATTGGGGAAGAGCCACGCTGAAGTTATTAATGGTTTTAGTTGGCTGACGTAAGAGATTCTCTCTCCTCTCTCCATCGCCCATCTCCCCCATCCCCTCAAAACACAGGCTGGCAACGCACTTGCGACTTCCCTGGTGTTGTTAGTGTCTATGGACGGCGGTTATCGCTTAACATCAGGTGACCCGCCTATTCGTTTGCCTCCTATACGACATTAAAAAAAAATTGACAATTGCCAAATGTATGCAGAAAAATTAGGGAACAATGGTGCTGTTATGTCCGGTGGAATAAAAGGCCCTAAAATGAAATAAATTTAAAAAATACTGTAAAAGTTAGCTATTTCTTAATATAACTACAAGCGACATTTCAAGGCTATTTGCAATTTCACAACTAATTGCATTATCACAGTAACAATGACAGCAAAATATTGAATTGAAGAATTTATATGACCTTTAAACCCGTATGTATTTTTCTTTTATCAAAGGAAGGATTTTCAATATCGCGTCAATATATCAGTGGTGTTTTCTCATGAAACTTAAAAAGTAAAATAATACTTTTATTGATATAAAACCATTTAAAGAATTCCCTTAGAACAATGGAGTTTCTTGGACTTCTTGGACCAGAAACGGTATGTGAAAAGTCCTATTCATGAAAATAGGTCCGGATATTATAACATGCCATAAGATAAAACAAAACTATAATATTGTTCCTTTCTCTATGTGAATTTCTATAGAATAATATATTTTGATTCTACAAGATGTTGCGATGGAGAGGTCGTTGCTTTTCGATAAAGGTCATTTCCTGCCTATTAATACGTGAGCTGTTAATTATGACAATAATCCATAATAAGGATTTATAAGATGATTTATTAATAGGCATAAATTAAGACCAAAAACAACACATGATTAAATGATCGACTCTTCAACGAACAAGTCCAAAAGAACAAAATGCGATACGATAATGTTTTCGGAAAGCGATATATAGATCCAATATAGAGCAGTTCCAAATAAGATGTTTAAATGTTTGGTTTGATAGGAGTTACGATAATATGAGGGTGAATAACTTTCGTATGTAGGTAGTTAATTAATTAATCGACTAAAAAAGTACTTACACCTGTATTTTTAAACACCACCTGGTAACGCTTTCTATTGTATGTCTTTTGAAATCAAAAGTTTTAGTACCAAATTTTAGTCAAAAACTATAAAATCTTTTACTTATGTAAAGCTAAATTTATTTTCCTTTCTATTCTAGTCCTCTAAAGGCCCTTTTACTACATTCAGAACGTACAAGAAATTTTGAATCGTATTTGTTTAAAGGAATTAAAATAACGAATCTACCAGTAACACATAAATAATTCCTGAATAACCAGTACATTCCTCTATTTTATTACACCGAACTCTAACAGCTCCCTGTACACAACTTAAGCAGTAGACGTCACATTCAATTTATCAGACTGTTGGAAACAACACAAGGAGACCCATATAACGTGGCCTGTGTATTAAAACAGCGCGAACTGCGCCTGGAGACCAAATAGCATGAAATTTGAATAATCCACCCGAATGCCGCACAGAGGGCGTGTTCAGAATAATAAAATATATAAATTTTTATTTAAATAAGGCTGTATATTATATTACGTTTAGAATATTTTATTTTTAAATTTTGCCAATAATATATTTTAATTTTTAAGAAAAATATGTTGGCATACAGTTATAGTTAAGTGCTAAATAATCATACATAAGTTTTTGGGGCTTCCTTATTTACGATCAATTTCTGAGTTAATAAATCCATGATAAAGTTTTTTTTATACCATAGAAGGCATACGAACAAATGGATCACCTTATGTTAAGTGATCACAACCGTCCATAGACACTTGCAAGGCCAGTCGCAAGTGCGTTGCCAGCTTGTGTTGGAAGAGGGGAAAGGGGAAGAGGAGAGGGGGAAGGTGAGGAAAGGTGGGCTTCCGGCGCTCTCGCTGACCGAACGAAACGCAACAATGCAAGCACTGTTACTTCACTTCGGTTTTCTGTGAGTCGGGTCGTAGTACCGTGGGCGAGATGACCCATTCACGCTGAAGCCACTAATAGCTTTAGCGTGGCTCTACCACCTACAGCCGCCTACAATCGGGTGGTATTTTTTATTTATATCATATAGGACGCAAACGAACATGCGGGTCACCTGTTGTTAAGCGATCACAGCCGTTCATAGACACTAGCAACCCCAGAGTGTCACAAGTGCGCTGCAAGCCTGTGTTTGGAGGAATGGAGACAAAGGGAGAAGAGAGGGGAGGGAAGGGGAGATGGGCCTCCGGCGCTTTCACTGACCGAACGAAACGTAAAAATGCAAGCACTGTTACTTTACATCAGTTTTCTGTGAGAGTGCTACCCTGGACGAGCCGACCCATTCATGCTGCAACCAATAATAGCTTCAGCTTCTTCTACCACCTACAACAAAAAGACTAAAACAAAAGGATATAGTGTCATTTGTTACCGAAAAAGAATTTGATGTAAGTGGTAGTAGTGCCACATATATGCAACATCATCTCTCTTGGAAGGCGATTTACACAGAGTAAAAACGAAATACGTGCAAATATAGCAAAAGTGAAGAAGAAGAAGAGACCACTTGTAATCATATAGTTCCAAAAGGAATTGGAGCTCGCACAGTTATTTTTAATACAACCATATTGTCCACTAACCTCCCGCAGTTATTTATTTTTATCGGTTATAAATCATCCATGCCACCTTATATTTATTGTCGTGGATTATAATACATGAGACAGAACCTCCGCTCATCGTTTGACCCCGAGCGGTCGGCTAATACATTTTCCTCGTTATATATTGGCAGTAAATATTCTCGAATATGATTTATTTATATGCTTGTTTATACGTAATTATGGTAAAATGAATTTGACAACGTTGTATAATAAGAGACGATTAAGTAAAGATAACACTACGTCTATAGCCTAATCGGACGGTGGATTGAGGAATCTAAGTTTGAAGAAGTGTCGGACAAAGACAGATGAAAAGCCGAATCCGAAAACCCAACAAACTATTTCGAGGTTCAATTGTTTGAAGAAATATAAACACATTCGTCTTTCTAATTTTACAGCTTGTAGTTCAAAACAAAGGTAGTCCAGTTGGAGTCCTATAACGAAGTTAATTTTTCCATAATCAGTAGTAGTGCTAAAAGATGGTCAAACTGGGATTGTACTTGCAAAAGGTATTTTGCCATCAGTGCCAAAGAATATCATTAGATATGTCATCCTTGGGTTACTGTTTTGAAATTTATAGTAGATATGAACTCTTTTAATCTGATTATCTTCATACCATTATCGCACCTAAGTAGGGTGGGCACAATATGTGTTCCTCTTCCATCATTCTCTTTCAGCGTTCATCTTTTTAATAACACCATTTATATAAATATAATTTTTCAGACAAATCATCCATATTTTCTTCGGTCTTCTTCCACTCCTATATCCGTCCACTTTCATACTTAATACTTTATTTGTTATATGACTGCTATCTATCCTGTCAAGATTCCCATACTATGCTAACCTATTACACCTTAACTTTTCTGTCACTGTTGCTACCTTCAAATTTCCTCTGGTATACTATATATGTAGTTTTTAAATGTATAGAGTGTTAATAAAATAGGACCATAATGCTCAGGGCAGTCAATCATATTCTAGCGATTGAGCGGAACGCATCGCATGGAAAACCGAGTCACTAAATACTGGTGTTCATATTCCTGTCAGTTTTGTAGAAGAAATATTGTGGCTATTGAGTTTTGCAGAGGTAATATGACTCATAAAGTTTTGACAGTAGAGTATCTATATATTAATACGTGAAGCAGCAAAATTGTACCCCTTTTTAACCTATTTCCCGTCACCGGGTGAACTTGAAATTTGGCATATTTAAAGTTTACTAGTGGGCGCCCAGTGGTCGACATTCGACCATAGTTAATTGATTTTTTAAAGTTTGAACTTTATTAGGGTTCTTCTGTCAAAGGGTATAATTCCATAATCAAAGGTTTTCATCATGGCTACTCAGTTATTTGCCATGATCTTTAATTATATAAAAATTTAAATAAAATATATGTGGAAATAAAAATTGAAATCAATTATATCAAACATAGCTTTACGAAAATAAAGAAATTTATCGCAACTCATGACACAATTTTCAATTAATTTTACACATGGGTGGGTGGTATTTCTAGGTGACATTGAATTAAATGTAGTGTGTTCATTATGAGAAATAGTGATATGCCCAGTATCATCGTTTGGAAAAGTAATGGATGCACAATAAATGGTGAATGTTTGAATACTACCATTAGCTTTTGAAAATAAATTCTTTTTTGTTGCTATATGAGGTTGAATTGCAACATTGTTACCGCGGAAGTTTAAGTCATGGATTACTTTTATGAACAAAATTCTTATTTTGACTATACAAAGGATTATTTGGCTCATTTTTTTATGAATTTTTATGAATTCATCATTTGAAGTGAGTTCACCATAAAAAACAACAAACATTACAATAATAGTTATATTTTATAATAGCATTGTTGAATGTAAGGTGAAAAATGGTAATTGGAACGTAAGAGTTAAAAAATACATATAGTCGAGCATAGCAACCTTCTTCACAACCTCTTTTGAACTTTGTAATTATTGATGGCTGTCAAAATGTCTTTTTTATTTACATGTGTGTATGTGCTGTGTAAAATTCGTGTAGTAGTGTGAGTAGTGCATATTTTAATTAATTTAATGTACTTCTAATGCATTTTATATAAAATAAATAGCTTTCTGCACTTCAAATGATGATTTAATAAAAAAAAATGAGCCAAATAATACTTTGTATAATCAAAATAAGACTTTTGTTCATAAAAGTAATCTATGACTTAGACCTCCGCGGTTACAATGTTGCAATTCAACCTCATGTAGGAACAAAAAAGAATTTATTTTCCAAAGCTAATGGTAGTATTCAAACATTCACCATTTGATTGTATTGTGCATCCATTACTTTTCCAAACGATGATACTGGGCATATCACTATTTTTCATAATGAACACACTACATTTAATTCAATGTCACCCAGAAATACTACCCACCCATGGTGTCGTGTAAAATTAATTGAAAATTGTGTCATGGGTTGCGATAAATTTCTTTATTTTCGTAAAGTTATGTTTGCTTAAAATTTGAGAGCTTTACCACGTATTTTTTGTTTCAAATTTATAATTAATTTCAATTTTCATTTACACATAGATTTTTTAAATGATTATATAATAAAAATCATGGCAAATAACTAAGTAGCCATGATGAAAACCTTCGATTATAGAAGTAATTACCCTTTGATAAAAGAACTCTAATAAAGTTCAAACTTTAAAAAATCAATTAACTATGGTCGAATGTCGACCACTGGGCGCCCACTAGTTATATTTAAATATTAATTAATTTCCATTTTAAAGTTGAGTATCTTTCGCCAAGAACCTTGTGGTGTGATTCGTCAGTCGTGCTAATGATTCTGTATTCTTAGATGCTATAGTTTTACAATATTCGATCACCTCATAACGTAGCATATCTGATGTGCATAGCATAGTTGTGTCTAATAATATAATGACAAAATAGTAATAAAAAATGACAATATATACATTTATAAATAAAATATTCTTGATACTTGATTTCAATATCATTTATGTATACATTTCACACATCCTTGTGGAAATTATTTTTTTGATACTTTTAGGCCAATAATATTTAAAATACATTTATAGACTGTACGGTAACATTTTTGTTGTCTATACGCAATGTATTCTCTCTGGGAGTTTTTATTCAACCGTATTTAATTGTTTAATATAGCAAACCTAAAATGAAATGGATCCCTTCCGTTATCGTTAAGCCTCGTGGCGAACCACAATATCGATCGTACCCTTTACTCAATTACGTTCAGGTAGGTGTATTTTTATCGCTCTATTCTTGTTAATTTCACACAGAGGCTCGTACTTATACCAAAATTAAACATAAAACATTTTTTTATACTCATTTACAGATAACGTTTGTGTGTGGGCTTATAATTTACGATATATCAGCTTCTTTATACAAATATTTAAATTAAAGTACAATGAATATTGTGTAAATATTCTTCGAGTCAAAATATTTACACAGATATTCATGGCGATCAGTTGAAAAGTAAAAATTTGTTGCCTATGGAGTGTAGGAGTTAATGAAATAGCACAAAAATGAAACTAGTGATGATCGTTGGAACCTTAGAATGTTGTATCTAAAGATCTGTTATAAAATTAATAGCAAGGAGATATTTTCGATATAACACGGAACGCCTGGCAGATGTGAAATATTGAAATTGTCCGATTCGAACAAAGCCCAAATTCTCGAATTCTCAAATTACAATATAGGTATGCGAACTCAGTGCGGAAACAAAGATTGTGAACAGTCGCTTGCATATGGCATCGCGGCGCCACGTCTCACACTCGCCACGCCAGTAATCAGGTTTACCCGCGCCTATAGATGTTTCACATCAAAAACGCTTTGTTGTGCTAACTCTCACGATAATCGGTCAAAGAGCGTTGGAATTTCGTTTCGCTTTGACATTTGTCTAAAAAATAAAATTGCTCTAGGATTCTCTGTAATAAGCTTATGTGCCACATAAAGGCAAAACGTACGTTTGATCTTCACTATCTAGTTTCGACGTAATAAGTATTGTACGAAATTCGACCGTAATAAGGATTTAAAGCATTTTGAAACACTATGAAAAAGAAAAAAAAGAGTACAGTGGAACCTCAATAAGACAAACCTCAATACAGTAAAAACCTATGTAACTTGAAAAAATAATCTGTTCCCTTCCCCTCAGAGCCTAAAACCTGTACTTAAAATACGCACTCTCGATAACTTTAACTATATATGTACTTACTTACTTGGACGATTAGTTGTTGATCACTGTCCAGGGAACTGTACTGTTGTGACAAAAATTACCTAAGTAGAATGAGTTTAAAACGAAAATTAACAACACTAACATATGCTGATAAGCTATAAAAGCGGTGAAAAATGGATTAGAAACAAATAATGTTGCGGCTCAGTTTGGAATACACCAAAGTACAGTATCACTTATAATTAGAAAGGAACTTGAACTATTAAAGAAACGAGAACCTGGAGAAAGTATTTTATGTAAAAGACGAAAAAAATGCTGAATTCCCTACTTTGGAGTAATGACTGGTTAGGAAATTTTGAGAAACATGATTTGGCCTTCTAGATATTGTACGACGAAAATGCTAATAAACCCTTGATAACTCATTAACTTAAAATATTTTATGTTTACCTTCGATTTTAATTTATCGAGGTTCTACTGTAATTAATAAAATCGTTTGAATGTAGTAAGTCCATTTACTTCTCTACTTTTCTGTCGTACGTAACTCTAACCGTCATTCAAATTACTATAAATTTTGGTAGAGGGAACCGATTTTAATGAGACAAAAGTTTAGCTACTTCTGAGGACATGCTTTATAATATTCTGGTTGTGGTTCTGTTTCGAAGTCAGTACTTTAGCAGTGATGCGAGCTCATACAAGCAAAGAGACAAATATACAGACAGACGTTTCTAAATGTGATTGAAATGTATTTTATTATTAATTCCCAGACTCCTGTAACAATTATTTTAGAAAAATTGAAAAAGTACAGACATCTTAGATTTATATCCATATATATCTATCTAATACCTTTAAACGAGCAATTCTTGTATATTTTTATATTGTTATATATTCAGGATCTGGGAAACGGCGTTAATGATTTCCATAAAACTTAGTATGTAGGTTGTTTCGGGGACGATACATCGATCTAGCTAGATTTTATTCATAGAAAAAAAAAACGAGTTTTCATGCAATTAAAAAATATAGCTAGAATATAAAGGTAAATTTCGCCGCCTCTGTTGAAACAAAAATAGCTCAGATGGAAATCGGCCGCTTAAAAAATCCATCTAACCCCAGTTCGAATCTGAATGACAGCAAAAGATATATTTTTATTGTATATATATATATTTCTTTTGATAAATAACGCTAATTTTGTGAGGCAAACCTAACAGTTTATTTTAACTTAAATATGTTTTTTAAAGAACCAAGCTAGGCTCGTCTAGGTACTGTATAGATTATAGATGTTAGTGTTAAGTATGGCGAATAGAGAATTATAAATGAAAGACTCTGGCTTTTTCGAATTATTTTCACATTGGTTCTATTGATAACTAAGGCTATCGACAACAGGTACTAAACGAAATAGATAAAGGAAACAGAATAGAAAGAATACCTGTTTTATCTCCACCAATTTCTATATAGAAGAAAATTATTAACCAATCCATATACTAAACATAATATTCATTTGGAAAGCAATCATGCAGGAATCAATGTTCACTTAATCCGTTTAATTGAGACTGGCTGAATCAGGATCATCATTATGCATGATTTTAATTAAAATATGTTCAATTACGGAGCGTCAGAGATTATTGGTGTTATGTTAATTCGGTACTCGTGAGATAGCATGTTTACTGAAATAAATCGATAGAATTATGATGGCTCAGTGTTTACCCTTTTCGGATACCTTATCGATCGACGTATGCAAAGGAGCTGGAACATTTAGGGAAGGAAAATACCGTAATGATATCATAACATGTTGGAAGGGTATTTTCTAAGCCCATCTGGCAAACTATCACCAAACATCCTCAAGTGTCTTTCAACAGCTACACTTAAGAACCAGACAGAGAGTCAGATAATATCATCACTTAACGTACAAAGAAGTAACATCTATCCAGTACATATACCATGTATTTATGTGCGAGTGCTCGTTCAATGGTCGAACTTCAGCCATAGAGGAAAGAAACTTTTCCATTTTTTTTTTTGTTAACACTAAAGCCCGTCTATGGTTACAAAACAAAAAAAAAGAATGAAGAAAATCGGATGAGAAAATAAGGAGGTAGATGTTCTTAGCTGTTCTTCCTCTGCCGATTTATATACAGATATACATAAAACACTTCTAGTGAGCACATAGACAAAATTACAAACAGACGGACAAAATTTCACTACAATTTCAAATTAATATAAATATACTCGTATGCATGCTATAATACAACCTAGTTCTTACTGCCTATATACAATTCATAATTTACAAAGTTACGTCTTACATTTAACGAAACTGCGAAATTAGATATCACTTTCAAAAAGACTGGGCATTAGCTCAAAGGTTTTTAAACTAAAACGAAGACCTCGTCATTAGTAGAGATTTTGATCAAACAATCTATAAAGTAGAAAAGATAGAGGTCTTATATAACATTCTATACAAGAAACACCTAAATGTGGAATCTTTCAATTACCTTCAGCCACTAAAGAACCCATTTTTATTTTCCATCCTAAAAGGCTTACCCTCGTTCACACTTTACACGTGTACTTAAGGAATGCAGTCATCCCATACAGTTCACTTAACAGGCCAATGTTATCCCTCCCTCGAGCATAATTTACGAGGCTTTAGCGTTTGCTTCCCGAACTTAAGGATCAAGTTATAAACGTTCTTGAGCCCCTCAACGACCAAACTACGCGTGAGGGACCGTAACACTATCAAATAATAATGCAGGTGCTACTATGAGATATTTTACCAATCTTATACCATCAAATAAGGTAGAAACTTCATAATTGTAAATATTTTATACTAGATGTATAAAGAATTTATTTATACCCTACGTCCTTTTCTGGAACGTTGACAATTGGTATGTAAAATAACATGAGGATCGGTTTACTAGCTAAGGTGTGAAGACAATGCAAACAAATATAAAATATTAGTAAGAATTTAGGATTATGATTATAAAGCTAAAGAATTTTTATATTCCTTTGAAAACGTTTATTTTTAGATTTAGCAATTGGATGACCTAATTCAAGAAATCACTAAGTCCATTTTTTACGGTTTTGAGCTGACAGCACTGATTCGTTAATTGTTTCCTTCCCTTTTGTCTATTCCAGGTTCTTAGGGAATACCTCTAAGTGCCATTTCCGAGAGTATCTATATAAAAGGAAACACGGACGTTCCGTTCATAAAATCCCTATGTCCAGGAAATCACTAAGTCATTAGGTTTTTTTGAAAGATATCCCTAGGTATGATTTTTATTTAAGTCCTAATGTAACACTTATATAAACTGTTATCCACAGTTAAAAACCAGTATTGAATATTAAATAAGTGTAATTTAATTATTCTACAACATATATCACTGTAAAATTTACTGAAGTCCTGTTAAGTAATTTTTGCCTGAATAAGTAACCATTCTTCCATTCTCACAAACTCACGCTTATAATAAATACTCAACATCGATCAATGAAGGAACGTTGTAAATAAACAAGGATTATTTAAAAAACAATATAATTTCCTTTACAGTGTAACTCGACAATATACCGCAGTAATGTACTCAGTAATTCTAACAATGGCGTCGGCCAGACTTAACTTGAAGTCAACAAATTTACCCTGATGGTTCGCGAATAACCCAAAATATTTTGTTTGTAGCAATCTCGGGGTAGGTTTATTTAGATTAGCGTTTCGTCAACTGCCTCTCTATATTCATGATGTTTCTCTTGACACTTTTACTCGAACATCTGAACATTTCAAACTCGGAAATTGGTACATTTCTCTAAATTACAGTATTATAGTTGTCTACTGTATTTCGTGTATTAGTCTCATAAATTTAATACTTTAGAACTCATTACTATTTTAATTATATAATAATGTTTATTAGTATTCAGGATATAACCGTTATAATGAAAATATTCCATAGACCAATATTATAACTAAAAAGCTTTTTTTTTCTCGAACTGACTACGCTATTGACCTAGCAAGGTCTTAATAGCTTCACCAGACTACTAAGGCGAACGCTTAAGGCACTCAACCGATTAACTAAAAAGCTGTATATACATTACCTACATAATATTGGACAGAACAAATAGCACGATAACGCATACATACGTAAAGTAATATTGCAACTCCACACTGTCTTAGAAAAAATGTGGAAGTAAGATGGCATATTTTCAATATCGATGGTGAAAAGAAAATAGTTATATGTTGCTTAGATACGGGTGGATTCGGGGCAGCCGTCAAAAATAAGCTAGCTAGCCAAGTTATAACAAGGCGCTTTCGAAGAGCATATAACGTATACAGCTTTATAGTTACAATATCATTGCTATAAACATATAGACAGAGTGCCTGAAGTGCTCGCCGTAGAAGTCCGGTGAAGCTGTTAAGACCTTAATACGCAATTAGTGTATTCAACTGCAAAAAAATAAATTCTTATTGTCACTTCGGAACACATGTTTTCAACGGACACAAACATGTCTTCATAAGAAATGTCAATTTTGTACTAAAACAAATACATATATTGTACTTTTACAAAATTGTATTTATATGTAATTGAATATCTAGACGGAAATATCATAATGGTGGTACATAACAAAACATATTTCATTCATAAATTGCAGATACTCGTATAAATAAAAATTATAACGTTTCGAATACATATTACATAACACATAATGCAATTTCACATGCATTCTGTGTAGTAATTATTTTAGATTCTTTGTTTTTATCTATCTATCACTACATATTATAAAACAAAGTCCTCTGCCACGACTGTCTGTCTATCTGTTCGCGATAAACTCAAAAACTGCTATACGAATTTTGATGCGTTTTTCACCAATAGATCAAGAGATTCATGAGGAAGGTTTAGTTATATAATTTCTCATGTTTTTTTTAATTATCGGGGCCTATTATAGGGTATGCGTACCCATATATATGATGGATCTTTTTTGTTCTTCTTATTCTTCTGTTCTGCAGACTCCTGGCCCGCACCTTTTTTTTTGCTTTCGCTCTTTTTTTATTGTCTGCATGAAAAATCGTATATATTGCTTATCTAAGGCACAAACGGAACCTATATGCATATTTTTGGCTATTCATCTTATCGTAATAAAAAAGTAAATTTAATCCAGTTAATAAGTTAACACAACATTTTTTATATATCATATAGGAGGCAAATGAATATGCGGGTCACCTGTCCTGGGTCCCTTATCGAACTGAAATAGTTTAGAAAAATTATCCGACACAAAATACATATAAGAGTTATCTAGGTATGTATGCTTGGTACATATATATATTTCAATAACTCGATATAAGTATGAATATATAGCTTAGATTAGGTAAGCTCAGATAGGTCGCGAATTAAATGCATCAGGCAACAGCCCAAGCTGAGGTGTGCCGTGCACCCTTGACCTAGTTGCCCAAATAAAATCGGCTGAGTGCCGCAAGCGCTCGCATTAGTAGTCCGGTGAAGCTGTTATCAGACTAGGGCAATAGCGTAGTCAGTTCGAAAAAAAATGATTTTGCGGTTAACAGTGTAGGTTTACATCTTTGTACAGATATTTACCGTCTCCAATTTAAGTTATTGTATTCATACATATAAAAAATACATCCGCGTTTACGTCACATGCGTATTTTACTGAAATTACTTACATACGTCAGGCGCACCAGCCCGCGCCGTAAAACACTCGGAAAGAAAATAGAAGCAAACCTTCCCGCAGCCGTACATCAGTTTTACGTTCGCATAAGAAAAGTCGTTGCAATATTGTTACCGTGATAAATTGAAGGCAGCTATGAATGGAGTAATCGGCCCTTTTCCCATAATACCCAGGTGGCGAGCTTAAATTGAAGTTATCTACTGACTTACGGTAAGCCCGGTTAATGAGATATCGTGTAGCGGTAAATAAATCCTTTATAATTTAATCTCATTTTATAATAACTTTATTTTCTTTTAATCCGTTCACATAGCAGAGGTTCGAAAAATAATTAACTAATCTATATACATCATAGATATAACTATTAGTTAGTTTATTAGTTTAAATTCTCAGACTTGGTTCTTTAAAAAAATCAGGATAGCTTCATTTAATATATAATTATTAAAGTTTTAAGAAACTATGATTTATAAATATAACTATCACTCGTTGAGCTATATGTAGAATGGGGCAAGAGGTTTGGTGGACACGCGCAGGTAGGAAGGAAACGGTTAGCCGGCTATACAATGTTATCATTGCTTATAAATAAATGTTGTAAGCAAACTATATTCTATTAAAATATTATTCTGAAGATTTAAAAAATGTACGACTTATCAATAATATTGTTAGAAATTATAAAATAACAGGACAAACGTAATAGTTGCATGAAAACGCATGCAGAGTCTACTATGCAGCAGCTACTATGGTATAAAAGTACAGTACAGATGTTTAAAATAATAAAAAAATGGTTCTATGTAAAGTCGGTTAACGGACGATAATTCTAACATTAATGAAAAATTGTATAACTTTATAAATTGAATTGAATTATTATCACTGAATTATCATTATTATGTATACAAAATATTATGAAGAAGGAGTTAATTGAAAATTAATTAACATTTACTTTCACTCGTTAATTTAAATATTTTTTACTTTAATTATACAGATTAATTACATGCGTCACAAGCCGAACGCTTTGGCCGATCGCGTCTCTCAAATCGCTTGTTCCGCGGTCTCGCTTGCACGCTCGGCTTAGACGGAACGTGACAATGAGTCATGCTTATTCACGCGTGCAGCCAGCTCACATTGATTTATTAAGCGTTATCACGTGAAAAAACTTAATGAGACATCTGTAAATACAGTATACTGAAACTATTACATATATTACATTATATATATACAATACTAGCTTATTAGCTTACGAGTAGTCTGCTTGATAAGTTTTGCTCATCAAGAATAAAAATTACGAGTTTTAACAGATCCATTCTTAGTACTCTCCAACACCTAAACAAAGAAATCTTTTGCGACATTTCATGCGTATATGTCAGAAGCAACTATAGTATAGAGTCTTTACTAATATTATAAAGAGGTAAAGTTTGTCAGTTTGTGACTTTGTGGGGGGTAATCTCAGGAACTACTGGTCCAATTTCAAAAAATATTTCAATGTTATATAGGTCACTTATCGAGAATGATTCTAGGCTATATATCATCACGCTAAGACCAATAGGAGCGGAGCACCAATGAAGAATATTTAAAAATCGGGATTTTTTTCGTCTTGAGAGCTTCCGCTGCGTGTTAGCATTAGCCCAAAGTAACTATTCCACGCGAACAAAGTCGCGGGCAGAGGCTAGTCTAAAATATAACTAAATGAACGCTGCACTTCTTTAAAAATTTGCATACGTCGTTATAGTTACTCCTCTTATAAAGTATTCCCTATATAAATAAATGCTATATAAAAAAAATAAAACATCGCAAAAGTTATAACTCTTGAACTGTGACAAATCTTTATATCAGAGTGATTTCACGCAACGTCCCTGCTTCCCGTTAATATTATTCGATACGCCGTTCACTTTACGACGTAGATGTTGCGCAGCAAGTCTTTTATGTACGTCACAGGGATTCTAGTTTTAGGGAACTAATAAAGTATTTTGTGAACCATTTACAGGCAAACAAATAAACGGACACGTCAATCACAAGAATAAAAAAATTGAACTGATCAATTAAATTATAACAACTTTTTTAACAATACTCTTAAGTCCGAAATTATATTGTCGACTTTTAATACTGGCTAGTTTGAGTACGCATATCTTTCGATCTACTTAGAATTCCAAATTCAAATCAATTTAGTAAGGTGGTTATGAAATTTCGTTTAAAAATCAATTGTTCATATTTTATTCCGTTATCTTTGTTGTGATATTGATCATGGATATATAGAAATGGCGAGGTATTTACAAATACGAGTTTTGTAGTGGATGAACCAGCGATGCATTTTTGGTTTGACTTTTCCTATTAATTTGACGCTTTTAAAAAAGGAATATACGAGTATATCTTCTGACCGTTCACATATCGGCATAGATCCCGTTATTATGTAAGAGCCATTATTGAATTCTTTGATGAAAGTATTCGCTTTTATTGTTAACCCCTAGACTATCTAAAACTTATACCGTGTTATTAAAAAAAGTTAGATACGTAGTGAATACTTGCTTTAAAATGGTTTCATACTAAATGCACCGCGCTCGCACGAGGCAAGTTCGCGATATCCTTAAGTCTAACTTAACCTTACCAAAGCGAGATAAAAGAGCAGAATGTCGAACGTTCTGCGAGCGCGGTGCTTTTAATACGAAGGTACCCAAACTTTTTTAAAGCAAGTATTCAATACGTATTTAACTTTTTTGTAATAACACGGATATAGTTTAAACTTAATTATATATAGTTAAGGCTTGCAGTTAAGTTGGCAGCAAACATAAAAAAATACCGTATTTGATACAGGATTTGAAAAATTTTTAACGACAAATAATTTTATGTATTTTTTCTTTAATTCGCAATGTAATGTAATATATTTTTTTAATTCGCTAGCTATTTTAAAACCACCATTCTGAGACGTGGGTCTTAAAAATCAGCTGAGGGCTTAATATCCCATGAATGATAATGATGACGTAATCATTGACGAATGCATTATTTTAATACTGTCTCGCATATGTTCTCCCTATACATTTTGGACTATAAACAAAGAACAATTCATAATCGAGATGAAAATATTATAGATTAACCATGATTTAAAATTTATACTAATGACCTTCAATTGTAAATGAAACTGGCGGAGTTATGATTAAAGTCTCTCCATAAAATTGTAATACAAAAGATTGCTCTATTTTGTATACATGATTGGAATTTTACTCTCCCGTTTATTGCTCATTTCGACATCAGCAATTGGAGAAGTTTCCATAAAAATTCAATTACAATCCGTCGCAGGTTTCCGTGTATTCAACCAGGAAGATATCAGCGCAGAGAAATTCTACGTTTTGTCCCAGTCGACCATTAATATCAGTCGGTGCTCGTTTGTTTGGATTACGATGATGTTTGGGGACGGATTCTTTTACGTCGGACGCGTTTCCCGTAAAGTTTTAGGTTTTCTGATTAAATGTAGCTGGGATTTATTAGACGCGGTAAAAGGTTTCGACGCTTACGAAGCAATTTTTTTCTTGTAATTGGCATATATGCTCAGTTGTTTAGAGTAAAACAAGTTCATATATATATAACAACTATCCGGCGAGATCAAGACATAACTAAAAAGCCAAAAATACATTTTATCGCTCTTCTTATTTATGGTATTCATTTTGTTGTAGCTTGATGATACTGGATGGCGTTTAAATGAGTCAACTTTTTCCGGTAAACCACTTTTTTTGAAAATTGGCATGGATTTATATCTCTATACTGAGATACTACAATAGACTTATATATACAATACAATATACTGAGATATTACAATATCATTTTTATTATATCTTAATTTAATAAATAATTACGAAAACGCGTACAAAGTAGCGAACAGAACTAAATAGAGCTATTACTTAAATAAAAACTTTTAATGGCACTATAATTTTGAAAAGTATTATTTTTAAATTAATAATCTCACTCAATAAAAAGGGTAATGGTTATTCCTTTGTTGAAGAAAATCTCCCGAACTACTGTTCTGATTATAAAAATTATTTCACTAAAAGGAAATTGCATTACTTTTAAGCGGCATGAGGTATGATATTATTCTTATTACTTTTTACATCATCATACACGAGTAAAACCGCAAACAGTTACTACTTTAATATCTAACTGGGACTACATTGAATAGGAGCTATTCAAATAATACATTAGTATTATTTATCTTCACGGAGCCTTCAAAATATCCCTATTTACATATATCAGAGAAAAAAAAATTTATTTGCCCCCTGTGTGTTGTTATCAGTGTGTGCGTTCCTAAATTAGTTCAACTTTTGTATAGCAGATGGCGCGCGAGTCGTTCCACATAGAAAGCAACAAGAACAAAAATGCAAAGTTTAAAGATGTTTAGAGATTTGGGGTGTAAGGGGTGTCGAGTAACATCTTA
This sequence comes from Antheraea mylitta, assembly GCA_014332785.1. Lineage (NCBI taxonomy): Eukaryota > Metazoa > Arthropoda > Insecta > Lepidoptera > Saturniidae > Antheraea > Antheraea mylitta. Next base: position 1,470,524 of record JACEII010000022.1, on the reverse strand, counting down.
AGACTTGAGACACCCAAGCCAACCTCACCTACACGTGGTGCACCCTGCTGATCAACGGACGAGGCAATGGCGATAGCTGGGTGATAGGGTTTTACAACCCGACTGGGTTGTAACCACCATGTATATGGCGAAAAAGCCCATCATAGTGACTCGCTTCTGCGTGTCGCGTTTCGGGATCAGCCTGTGCATATCCAGTACCGGGTGAATTTCGTCATTATGGCCGGCATGACAGCGGTGAGCGGCGATGGATAATCTGTCTATCGGTGGTTGCCGATGTTTCTGGATTGTATTATGCTTAACATCAGGCATAATGCAGTCACTTTGTCGTGCTTCAATAACGTTAAAAAAAAGATATTAAAATCTTTGAATTCAGCATCTATTTATATGTAAATACATACCACGTATATTTCTACAATAAGGACCATTGTCACGCCGTATTTGAATTCAATTCATTCCGTATCCAATGTAGCCTCTTGTATGCGGAATCAATTACGACTTGCGGGGGAGGGAGATTCGCTTATTCAACTGGGAAAACATAACATAGGGTAATTCTGTGCAACGTCCCACAGGACTATTAATATCGCTCGGTACGTCGTTTGTTTGGATTACGTTGATGTTTTTGGGACGATTTCCTTTATACGTGACACAAGATTTAAAGCTAAGGGAGCCGGTTTGAAATGTTATGAAAAGAAAATATTTAATTCAATACAATCATAGACAATTATATACACATATACTTTTAGCATTTTTGTAGCGACTAACCGCAAAATATAGATTAACTAGCCTCTGCCCGCGACTTCGTGCGCGTTCTCAAAAGGAAAAAACATCCCGATTTTGAAACATTTTTCATCTGTGCTCCGCTCCTCTTAGTCTTAGCGTGATGATATATAACCATTCTCGATGAATGAGCTATATAACACAGAAAGAATTATTCAAATCGGACCAGTAGTTCCTGAGATTACCCCCTACAACGTCACAACATCACAACGTCACAAACTCACAAACTTTACGTCTTTATAATATTTGTATAGATTAATAGTTATAGTCCATAAAGTTAAATGAAATTATTCATGAGAACTGTATTACCATTTATAAATAAAATTTTAACTGTAAATTATAACTTACCCAAAGGTACTATAATCCTAAATTAAATAAAAGGTGCTACTGAAATTTGTTTTCATTAAAATGTATACATTTTGGGAATTTACGTCACGGGTTGGACCTATTCAAGTATATATTTTATTGTGAACAGAACAAACTGGGCAACTTTCGCTTGAGGTCTTTTCGGGCTGGTTGAGACTTCGCCTTCACGTGTTAGTTTCTTACCTACAACTTTTAGGCTATATGCCATAAAGGTATTGAAACGTCCATCAACACTTGTGTTGTATTTTATTCTGAATCACATGATTACAATAACTATTTTAAATTAAAACTAGGGGCGTATCAATTATTTATAGGATACAATTACACCATATATTTTTAGAAAAATACAGGCCGCATTATTCCACATAATTAGCATACATATGCAAAGGCATACTCATACACACTGTACATGTTTTACAAACCAAAAAAAATACAGTAGTCCCGTGAAGTTGTTAAAATAACCTTGCTAGATCAATAACATAGTCAGTTCGAGAAAAGAAAAACAGAAATATAAAAAAAATCCAATAATTTTCAATGTTTATCTTTCCATCTCTTCCATGCAGTTTTTAAATTTTCTCCCTTGAATTACTTACAAGGAATCATATATCTTAATATTTTTTGGACGCTTTTATTCCCCTGAACATATCAACCCGATTGTTCTCCAGTCTTTCTAGCTGCATCATGAGACTTGCTGAAAACATACAAACAAACTTTCTTACTGTCCTATCGATCAATAGTTTAGGTTTTTAAGTGTCGAGGTATCCTACTTTAATTTTAAACGTTTGTATGTTGTCATTTTCACCGGCATGAGAGTGTTTTCCAGCAGATATGTGTGAGTCAGCTAAGCGGTAAGCGCTTTCAAAGATAGAGTATTAAATTTCCACCAATAAAAGGGGTAAGATGTTTTACGTAGATAAATTCCGTACTGGAAGCATGAGAAATTACTTCTTTGAATCCTTTTCTACAAGAGCTAAAGCTTACTAAACTATGAACATGAAATGATCATATTGACAGATTTTTTGAACACAGTTCAATCTTATCGATAATTAGCTCGAAAATTCAACAAACACTTAAATTTTATTTGCAAACATAGATTGTAAATCATCGTAGGGTTTTTGTTATAAATTGCTTTTGAAAGTCAATATGAAAATTATCTGAGAGATGAATAAGTATTTTAATTTTAAACTTTATCATTGAAAATTATATTTAAGAATAGTTTCAGTAACTACAAGTCATGAGTGAAATGTATTACATTGAAATTACACTATAAGGTAGATAATAGTGTTTCATCAATACATTATGGTAATCTGCTGAATACGCATTAGAGACTAAAGCATAATTCGCATTAATAGGCTCGAGCATACGTAATTAGCTATATAACAAGTTGGGGCTAACATTAGATAAAATGATTTAGATTCGGTTGATTCAAATATGACTTCGAAAATAAAATCATTAAATCAATGGATCATTTACCCGTTGTATTGTGTATCCCAGACCGAACACGGTATTTTGGTCATCGCAAATTGAAACTAGGAGCTAGTTAACTGTCTTTATTTGATACTGTGACAACCCCTAACACACATTAATCTAATTTTACATTTGAGAACGAGCATATTTATGTTGAAGACAAAATATGTGAAGTTACTAAGATCGTAAATATCGATATTCTAAGGCTGTATATATCGGTCTGAACTATTACGTACAATCCACTGTAACGGCTTTGAAATACGCCAGAGCTTGGACGTACAGTATCGAAGCGTACATTATTGGGTCGTGCACCAATTGCCTATTGATTCACATCGACCGACCTTTGACGTTTGAACAGTATAACGTACTCCTAACATTCGTAGTTTATAATTAACTGTAGTTGCAAGTGATATAATGTAGTTTGAAATGCCACGAGCTTAGTTATTACAAAGGCAAAACTATAAACGTGAAACGTAAAGTTCCAAGAGAAATGCAAATGAAGATGGCGGTTTTACAGTTATCTTCTTATATGAAACGCATAGGAAATAAATTTTGTTACTAATTCATATCGGCTGACCTTTAATGTTCGAACACTAAAACTTACGCCTAACATACGTAGATTATAATTAATTGAAGTTCCAAAAGATATAATATAGATTTAAACGCCAGTACTTAGTAAATACAAATGGGTTGCGATGAGCGATATATCACAAAGAGATCGACAAAATTGCAAGAGAAACGTAGTGTAAGAAGGCGTTTTCAAAATGATCTTTTTATGTACAACGCATAGTAAATACATTTTGTTAATGATTTCGAATAAATTTCGGTTGGTAATACATAAGTGACTTTAACTGTGTACTAGATTAAGAATTCATAGTAATTCAAATAAATAAGGCAATTTGAGATACAACATTGATTTTAATAATGACATCACACTGATTACTATATTATATTTTAGTTTATACTTTAAAAGGTGTAAAAATTAGATATCTAATGCATACCATATATGTACCAGTAAGTAAGGAATACAGTGAACAGGTAGATAATAAATCTTGTTGTCATAACTTCGTCTTCCAGCGACAAAAAAATGTAATACATTATACACCTATAGCGTCATTTAGTCCACAACACAACCTCCTCGAATATAGGCCAAGAGATGCAGACCAAAAACAACATTATTGCAACACTTATTCTTCTAATGTAACTAGTATCAAAAATACATATAAATCAATTCAGTACTTCAGAATAAGAATACAGTTCAGATAATCTCTAAAAAAACAGAAATGAAAATTAAAAAGGCTAGACAATTTCAACACCTCTACCGGTAACAAATATTCACGTATAAAATTATTCAACGATTCTGAATTTAAAACTCCAGTTACATGTGCAAAAACACGACCGAATGGAATTAGGTAATATTTTAATTCCGGGTAATGTTCGTTTGAGCCGTAGTCGGCATTTTAGCTTTTGTACCAAAAACATTTTCGTAATTTATTACGGTGACGCGTCACTCTGTTTCAGTACACGCAAGATTTTTAATTACAACCTTAACATATATTATTTTTTATTAAATAAGTAAAATATGATACTAATTACTAGAGGTCCTGGAATCTTATATGTTTCACTCGTATTGATGCAGTTTTGATCTATCAAGAACAGAACCTATTTCCTGCTTGAAATGTACCTTATGACCTTTCGTGTATTCCTAACAACCTTAAATCCCAATCCGTTAGTGGTATCCATCGCAAATTATGAGACCGTACCGAATCCCGTATTAATAAAAACGTCAGCGAAATATTTATACCGATCCTTCCGATGATATGCAGCGAACGATCAGTACCAGCCTGTCTCTTCAAATAGAACGTGATCACGCCTACCCCCGCGCAACCACAGATCACACCGCTGTGGTCTGGGGGTAAATTTCGCTCCCGCACACCACACCAGGCCCCCTCGGCAGCAGCTCAAGCTTAGGTCTGTTTCCTCGGCGTTACCTAGTTTAGAAAAATTATCCGACACAAAATACATATAAGAGTTACTGAGATATGTATGCTTGGTAAACATATATGTTTTAACAACTCATATAAGCATGAATATGTAGCTTAGCTTAGGTTAGCTCAGATAGATCACGAATTCAGGTGGCACAGGAGGCCACGGTTATAGGTTACGGAGGAGGAGATGGGGAGGGCTATCGAGCGCCTCCGCACCACCGGGCGCAAAGCACCTGGCCCTGACGGGGTCCCGGGTCGGGTGCTAGCCATAGCTTTGGGTCATTTTGGGGAGTGGCTTCGGGAGCTGTTTGACCGCTGCCTTGCGGTCGGGCAGTTCCCGAAACCCTGGAACACGGGGCGGCTCTGCCTGATAGGGAAGGAAGGCCGCCCTCCGGACTGTGCGTCCGCGTACCGGCCCCTGGTGTTGCTGGACGACAATGGGAAGGCGCTCGAGAGGATCGTTGCCTCCCGGGTCGTCCGGCATCTTGAGGAAGTGGGGCCGAACTTGTCGGACGTGCAGTTCGGCTTCCGGTCAGGGCGTTCCACGTTGGACGCCCTGACCCTCCTAAAACAGGTCTCCACGGAGGCGACCTCTCAGGGCGAAAGAATATTGGCGGTATCTTTGGACATCGCCAACGCCTTCAACAGTCTGCCACATGATGTCATACGGGAGGCGCTCCGATTTTTCGGAATACCTCTGTACCTGCGGCAGCTGTTGGAGGCGTACCTGGACGGGAGAGAGGTTGCCTTCGTGGATGGGAGGGGGCAGATGGTCTGACGCCACACGGCGAGTGGGGTGCCGCAGGGGTCGGCCTTGGGTCCACTCCTGTGGAACATGGGCTACGACTGGGTGCTTCGCGGTGCGCTCCCTTCTGTAGCGCACCTTATTTGCTACGCGGATGACACCCTAGTCGTAGCCCGAGGGGGAGAAATCAATAGCCTGTTGCGCCTGGCCACGGAAACTGTCACTCTCGTGGTCGGGCGTGATACGAGAGTACCAAACGGTGTCCTCAGCGGCGGCCATGATGCTGGCCGGCTCCCTTCCCTGGGAGCTGGAGGCGGAGGTGCTTGCCGCCGTATACACGTATACGACGGCTAAAAAACGGTTAGGGAAGCCTCTAGCTCCCAGAGAAATAGAGGAACGAAGGAGAGCAAAGAGGGAAGAAATGGTGGAGAGATGGAGGCGGGACCTGGCGAACGAACGTTACGGTCGATACACGATCGACGCCGTCCGCCTGGTCCTTCCGGAATGGTACCAGAGGGGATGGGGCTCCCTGACGTTCCGTCTGGCGCAGGTGCTGACCGGGCATGGATGTTTTGGTTGGTATCTGCACCGGACAGCACGCAGGGAGCCGACTGCTGTATGCCATCAGTGGGGCGTTGACCCGGACACCGCACAGCACACTCTATCGGAGTGTGCTGCGTGGGAGGAGCAGCGACGCACGTTGGTTGCGGCGGTAGGACAGGATCTCTCGCTGGCGAGCGCGGTTACGGCCATGGTCGGCAGTGTGGATGTGTGGAATGCTATGGCCTCCTTTTGCGAGGAAGTCGTCTCGCAAAAGGAGGCGGCAGAGAGGGTCCGTGAGCAGGATCCTCAAAGTAGCCGTCTCCGCCAACGAAGGATACCTATCCTCCTACCTAGGAGGAGGCGGCAGTTTGACCGCCTCCTCCCACCGTAACCGGACCAGGGAAGATGGGTCGGGGGTCCATCTTCCCATTGCACAGGTTCGGCGGACGAGGGAGACGGCCGGTGTGTACCCGGCTGTCTCCATACAAGACGAAGCCCGGCGGCAGCGCTTTTGCTGCTGGGCCTACCGCTGGGGCGGCACGATGAAGTCTATAGAGATCTCGTGCCGTCCTAACCATAGCGGAAGACGTACATCGTGGGGTTTTAGTCCGTGCGAGTCGGACATAGCCCACCCTCTCCCCCGGGAGACTGGGTATCCATAAGGGATTACCCCACGTTAAAAAAAAAAAAAAGATAGATCACGAATTGCATGTAATTGCATCAGCCCAAGCCGAGGTGTGCCATTCACCCTTGAACTAGTTGTCAAAATAAAATTAGCTGGGTGCCTTAAGCGCTCGCCTTAGAAGTTTGGTGAACCTGTTCAGACCTTGCTAGGCCAATAACGTAGTCAGTTCGCAAAAAAACCCTAATAATGTGTATTAAAATTTCATGATGATCAGTTAAGGAGTTCAATTAAGTAGATGAGATGTGAAAGCAAAATAAACAATAAGACAAACGAACTCATTTTCACAATTATATATTTTTTATATATATAATAACAATGTAAATCTAACGTGTCTGTAGTTTTTAGATTTTTAAGAAAAAAAAATGTTTCTGGTGTCTGGAAATCAATCCAGAAAAAATCAAAACAAGTCTTTTGTAATGTCTGTCAGTCTATTTGCGATAAACTCAAAAACTACTAAAAGGATTTTCATGCGTTTTTCACCAAGTAGATAGAGCGTTTCATGAGAAAAGTTTACGTATATAATTTGTTATAATATATATAATGTTTTTTTAACAATCAGAGCTGGATATCCTCCTGACCAACTAGTAAAGAATAGAATACATTTCCATAATCTTTAGAAATGTTTGTCTCTCTGTTTGTTTGGATGTGTGTCATTAAAATAAGCCTATTTTATCAAAAGTTACTGTAATTTGAATGACGGCTCAAGTTAAGTACGAGAAGAGTAGATAAGTAAATGTAATGTAATCTCTTACAAAAACAGGATAATATATAATGTATAAATAATATCTAAAACACAGTAAACGAAAAACTTTTTTTAATATCATACGAAGAAAACGAACTGGCGGGTCACCTGATGTTAAGTGATCACCACCATAGGCACCAGAGGAGCTGAAAGTGCGTTGCCAGCCTGTGTGTTGGTTGGGAGGGGAGAGGGAAGGAGAGGGGGAGTTGGGCCTTCGGCGCTTTCACTGACCAAACGAAACGTAACAATGCAACCACTGTTACTTCACGTCGGTTTTCTGTGAGAGGGTGGTACTACCCCAGGTGAGCTGACCCATTCGAGCTGAAACCTTCAGCGTGGTTCTACCACCTTCACCCGTTTTTAGCTTTAAGTTCCACGTTGACACAGTGATGGGCAACATTTTAATTTAATATTAGTATAGAATAGTTAGGATTTGTCACAAAACATACCTCTAGAGAAATAAACAGGTTATAAATACTTGTCGCAAATATTAAAAATTAACATGACTTGTATTTAAACTATTACCCAAAAAATATTAAAACGCTCTAGCGATTTGCCGGTTCCCTTTTTAAAGGTTAATCACCTCTCGTAATCTCTAAAGGGAGTTGAAAATGTTGTTTAAATAGAACACGAGAACAATTTTCCTAAAAAGGGCTGCTCCGATAAACCTGAAATACCTCAGATAAAACCTACGTATATTTAGGGATTTAGAGCTCTAAATTCTTTAGTGTAAAGCACATATTGATACAACACTGTTATGGAGATTATGTTTTTAATCACTTCTATTGTGTTATACTTAGCATTCTATTGTTGCATTTAAATGTGTGTATATTAAAAAAAATGATTTGAAGTAACAAACATGTGTGCAGTTCGATTAATGTTAAGTGTTGGAGTTCACGGTCCATGTTATACAGGCTGAATGTTTAGAAAGTAGAAATTTATATGGAGAATACTGTGCACTCGATTCTCATTCTAAATCAGTAAAAAAAAATATGTGGTTAATATTTAATCTAATTATCTAGAAAAATATAAATATTATACACAATCCTCTACACATCTATGTCAAAGCATAGTGTCATTGACCGTCGGGTGATTTCACTTTTATTTGAACGTGAACCTGGGAACGTCAGGAACATAACAAAAGGGTTTATTGTTGTCTATTTAATTATCGAATGTTATGAACTCTGGATCGCCCATTGTAGCATTCGACACCGGTCATTGCACTGAGAACAAACTGTAACTAAGCTTTTTCTTGGTTACTTATTAGTATTTGTTTTGATATTACTATTTTATATGTTAAATATGACCATAAAGCGTATTCATATCCTAGAATACTACGAGAGTTTAACCTTTCACCTGGTATATAATATAACAAAACTAAAACCAGGAAAAAATATTGACGTTATGCGCTATTGAAATTAGGTTCTCATTTTAAAATTAGTTCACGGCGCAAAAAATCGCTTTGAAAAATTTACCACCGTAATTTTATACCTATATAAAACCCGCAACTATCTAGAATGGTACAATGTTAGCTGAAGGCAATCAACTATAGATTACTATTCTCGAGGACTTCATTTGAATGTCTCATTTGGCAATAAATAGCCGCACTGTTCAGTTTACAATAATGCTTGCAGAATCCTATGCGAGTTCTCCCGCACTCTATTGTTCATTCGTGTCGTGTAATTAATTTTATGCCTTACTTACTGTCTCTCATCCTAATAAAAGAGAGAGTAATTTGGATAACATGAGAAGATAAATAATGATAGTAGGTGATTAAAAATATATACAATAATTTCATATGTAGTCCACGCGAATCCACGGACAAAGTTTATTACTGCTTAAATAAGTCGATAATAAATAATTTCAGCAATAAGTCATAACGTTTCGAAAGCAGATAATATATACGGAATAACGAGCCGAAAATCCTCAACAATACTATTGAAAACCAACAAGTGGAAACGTAAATATAGAAACGGTATAAATCATTGCACAACACATTTCAATAAGTAGGTTGTTAATAGAAAAGTTACAACACAACGGAAATATCCGAGGTCTTTTTAGGAGGCCTTATATTTTTATTATAATCTCTGAAAGTACGAAATTGGGAGGATAATCTTCAAAGTTTGTCGTGTACACTAAACAACAACTTTCCACGGTCGTAACTAAGAAGGTAAGCTTGTACCTGATTTTTTAAATAGGTATGTGAACTTTATGGAATAGTTATAAGCTGTAGATATGTGTCTTAGTTTTTAAATGTATATTAGGTCTTTACCTATGAAATTGCCGTTTTGTATGAAAAAATTGAAACGAATTTTTTTCATTTATCTTTTATTTGTATTAATCGAAGTAATCACCCATGCAATCGATGCATCTTTGCCTACGCGGTGGCAGTTTATTGATGCCCTTCTTAAAGAAATCAGTTGGCGGGAGGCAACAAATTCTTCAAAGGCATTTTATACTGCTACAATATATAAAGTTTGTATTCGTCCGGTAATGACGTATAGTTGTCCGGTTTTCGCCCACGTGAAGAATCTAGATACGCTTCAGGTTTTGCAGACCCGGGCGCTGCGTAAAATCACCGGTGCTCCTTGGTTCATTCGGAAGGCGGATCTCCACAGGGACCTGGAGATGCCGTCTATCTGGGCGTATATAAAATCACTCACAAGTAGCTATTTCGAGCGAGCCGCGATTCATCCCAGTCCGTTAGTGGTATCCGCCGCGAATTACGAACCCGTGCCCAACGCTGGGCGTTATAAAAGACGTCCGCGACACATTTTCACCGATCCTCCCGACGATATCACGTCAACGAACGATCAGTACCAGCCTGTCCCTCGTAACAGAGCGTGCTCACGCCCACGCCCGCGTAACCACAGATCGCGCCGCCGCGGTCTGGGGGTTAATTTCGCTCCCGCACACCCGATTAGGCATCCCACGGCAGCGGCTCAAGCCTAGGTTCGATCCCTCAGTAGGGAGCCCTTGAGTGCGTTACTTGCGCGATACGGTGACACACCCATACATCACTGATACAACACTACACGATCACCTCCACACACGTGCACGCCTACACGCTACACATCTTGGTGGAAGGGTTATTTTTGTTAAATTTTTTTCCCTTATCGAACTGATAAACTCTCAATTTTTCCAACAAAAATATATGGAGGAGTTGTTGAGGCGGATATGCTTGGTACTCATATACGTTTCAACAACTCAAACATATATGAATAGTTAGCCAGGTTAGCTAAGATAGGTCGCGATTTTGCATGCAACGGGCAACAGCCAAGCCGAGATGTGCCGCGCACCCTTGAGCTGGTTGCCAATATAAATCGGCTGAGTGCCTTAAGCGCTCGCCTTAGTAGTCCGGTGAAGCTGTTAAGACCTTGCTAGGTCAATAGCGTAGTCAGTTCGAGAAAAAAAAAATTGTACTGCTTCTCAGGTATTGATTTTTTTTCCCGCCAAGGAGTTACCCAAATTCTGGGAAAAGTAGTAGTCTGTAGGCGCAAGGTCTGGTGAGTAGGGCGGATGACGGAGAACTTCCAATCCCAACTTGGAGACTGTCTGCTGTGCAGTATGAGGTCGCGCATTGTTGTGTAGAAGCAGCGGAGACGAGCGATTGACCAACGCTGGTTGGAGATGTGCCAGCTTCTCCATCATTGTGTTCAGTTCTTTAAAGTACACATCTGCAGTAATGCTCACCCCATTAGGTAAGAAGCTGTGATGAATCACACCGGCGCTAGACCACCAAACAGTGACCATCACTTTTCTAGAGGTAAGTTTTTCGTTTAGGGCATTGTTTAGGTGCTAAACCAGGATCCAACCGACTTGCTGAGCGTTTGGGATTATCAAACAAAATCCATTTTTCATCCCAGGTAACAATACGGGTCATCTGTTGAGCAGTGCAAGGCACGTCTCGACGCATTCTTTGCGCTGGCGATCATAGAGTTCGTGGGGCACCTATCTGTCAAGCTTTTTTACCTTGCCAATTTGTCGCAACTGGACTAATGTTGTTTTGATGCTAACATCGAAATCTGCTGCTAATTTTTCATTTTCAAAATTCAGCCCTAAATTGTGTATTATCCATCAGCTTCCACAATCGCTTTTAATTCTTCATTGTCGACCAAAGTCTTCGGACGACCACGAGGTCCATTTTTCAGATCGAAATGCCCAGAACGGAAGCGAGCAAACCAATAACAGGTGGTGCGTTGGTTTGTAGTGTTAGCTCCGTAAACGTCGTTGATGTTTCGTGCCGCTAGTGCCGCGTTGCTGCCACAACAGTACTCTTATTCCATAATTACTCGAATTCTAAACGTATCCATGATGACGAAAAGGATTGAAATGCAATAAAAATGTAACAGTAATCAATAAACAAATGACAACTTTTGGAAAAAGAATTCCATGTTTTTAAAATAAAATTAATTTGAAATTAGAATTCTTAACCAAATAAAAACTATTTTGATTTGAAATAGCCAGTACTGCAGAACGGCAATTTCATTTATTTAGTCATTCTATTTTTTTATTAGTCACGGGTGTACGAACTAATCCTAATTTTCCTTTTAGTAGAGCTATTCAATAATGAAAATAACATGGCTACTTAAAAACTAAACGTCAATCTAACAATCCTGTGATTATTTTAAACATGTCTTTAAAATCTTTCTCATTCACTCACTATTTATATAAAGATGTTTTAACCCAAACTTTTCTGTACAATTTTTCGAATGTTGTCTTTTATACAAACCTTATTCTGAGAATTACAAACAACAAAAAAGAATTGGCCAAACAGTTGCATCCGCTTTGAAATGAGAAAAAATTCTTCATTGTTGGAAAACAATTACAAACAACAAGATAAATAAAGGAAATATAATAGTTTATCCAACAATGAGACACCCATCAAACCAAGGACCTGTCCGTATCGACTGGCAGCGATGGACAGACCACTGATGGAGGCAACGTTTCGAACATCACCCTCGTCCGCACACGTAAGGGGGTGAACTAAGAAGACTCCGACGATGACACCCCATTCAACTATGTGCTGCAGTACGTCCGGCTTGCACTGCAGCGCTGATTTTCAATGGGGGGACCAAAGTAATGTACGGACGTGTAGTCAGTGTAGATATTAGAGAACTAATATTTTCACCGCCGCTGTCAAAACAAAAATAGCTCAGATGGAAATCGGCTGCTACAAAAATCCGTCTAACCCTAGTTCGAATCCGAGTGACAGAAGGAGATATCTTTTTTTTATAAACAGTGCTAATTTTGTGAGGCCTACCTTACAGTTTATTTTAATTTAAAAATGTTTTTTAAAGAACCGAGCTAGGCTCAGTCGTCCAGGTACTTAATGTTCTTTTTATAGTTTGTTCCAAACTAATTTAATTGAGGGTATTACTTTTTTACATAGCACCAAAATTTTACCGTTTCATATTAAATGGCGTTGTGGGTAGACACAAACAAATAACAAATAATAAGCAATCACAAGTATATAAAAAATTCAATGTCTAAGATGAGATATAAATAACAAATAAATTAGTGAGTAATATATTGAATTCTTCATCAGAAAAATCATTTATAAAAATCGTAGGTACTTTCTCGAATGTCTTCCTAATCACGGTAAAACTGTAAAAAGCCCTCTGGACAATAGCATTAATCAATATAACAAAATAGATAATCCTTCTTCTTCTTACTTTGGTAATCATCCAGCACAATAGAAGCTACTGCCGTTACTGCCACTATAAAATAAACAACTGCTCCCTTTTACAAAGTGGCTTCACAGACTGCAGTCTTTTAACAAAATGAGGACACTTGTTAGTATTTTCCTAAGAGTTCAAAATTCACGTTCCAAAATTTTACATTCCAATAAAAAACGCTACCAATTTCACACAATATAACAATCAACAAATAACGCAAGATTATGCGAATAATAATTGAATGCTATTACCAAAACTCAAAGATGTGTTTAAATGAATGTTAAGACTGGAGATAGCAATTAGACATTAAACATCGCAGGAGAAGATTCATGCCTACATTCACCCAGGATTCATTCAACATCATTCATTATCGTGGACATAGAAACAAAGCGTTTGTTCATCGACTGAATGAAGTAGTCGCCTCCATTCACGCGTTTTTTTTTTTACTTATTGAGATTCCATCGTTTCTTTAGATTTTTTAATGTTACCGGTGTTATTACAAAAAAGTTAAATATGTATTGAATACTTGCTTTAAAAAATTACGTTTTAAATGCACCACACTCGCTGAATGTTCGCCATCTTGCTCTTTTGTCTCGTTTTGGTTACGTTAGGTTAGACTTGCGAAAAAAGGATAACGCGAACTTGTCTCGGGCGAGCGCAGTACATTTAGTACGAAACCTTTTTAAAGCAAGTGTTTTAATACGTATTTAACTTTTTTATAATAATACCGTGCATGTTTTATTATAGGCTTTTTGAAACCTAATGTTTTTATAATTCTTTGTTTTTTATTTATTTTATCATCACCCTTGTTAGTCTTCGATTAATCTTTCTCATACATTATTGTTTTGGTAAAGTGAATTATACTGGGTAGAGAAAGAGGTAGCAGCCACTCGACGAGAACCGAGCACTACTTACCTACTAAAAAACATCGAACTGTGAATGCCTATTTGAATGAGATACCATACTAAGTGACTCAGGCACTTTGTTGGCTTTCTACGCTATAGCCATACTTTATAGCTGCCTTAACAACTTTAGTTAACAAAGCTAATTTAATGCAAGTGACACAGTGCTGCACATCCAGTCTGTAATTAAAAAACGTAGCTCCAATTTAAATAAATACTATTTACATATTTATTCCATAATTAAGTGTCAGATATGAAGCATGACAAGAGTATGTATTTGTGTTTACTATTACAACCATGATAATTTCACATCTCTCACGCTTACAACATCAAACAGCACAAAGACAGTGGCTGTTTTCTGTCACATTTCACTCAAAAAAATCACAGAATTATAACACAGTTACGCTCACCGAGAATAGGGGAACATTTCAAGAGTAAATTCATTTAGTAATTCGTGTCATCCCCGACAATTTGCTTTGAATAACCCACCGGCATATTTTCCATGAAGTCCGTATAATTTGATGTCTTCTGTACTCTTCGTTTTTATTAGTACACCAGTTAATATGCAATAGACTATGGTTCACTTAAGCTTTCACTTTAACGTTATTCACACAATGTATCTGTATCACTACATAGTTTAAAACAAATTCTTCTGTCACGTCTATCTGTCTGTCCGTTCACGATAAAGTCAAAAACTACTGAACGGATACATGCGGATGTCACCAGTATAGCTAAGTTAACTAATGAGGAAAGTTTAGGTATATCACTGAAACCGGTAGTTTAAGTATATGTATATAAAAACTAAGATGTGAGAAGGTATTTTTATATCATAGGAGGCTAACGAACAGGTGACCTGATGTTAAGTGATCACCACCGTCCATAGACACCAGCAACACCAGAGGAGTCGCAAGTACGTTACCAGCCTGTGTTGGTGGGGAAGGGAGGAGAGGGAAGGGGAAGAGAAAGAAAGGAGAGGGAGGGTGGTGGGCTTCCGATGCTCTCCTGACCGAACGAAACGCAACAATGCAAGCAATGTTACGTCACGTCAGTTTTCTGTGAGAGGGTGGTACTTCCCTGGACAAGCTGTGATTCATTCTCGCTGAAACTAGTTATAGCATCAGCATAGCTCTACCAACTTAAGAAGGTCTTCGAAAACATTGACAAAATTGATAGATTCGAGTTCAATAGTTTAATCTCATTTACTATGTTAGTACATACATCCGTGCGGAGCCGAGGCAGGAAGCTATTATTTTAACACACAGAGTATTTACGCAACTATTTTACTTATAAGTATTTTACTACAACTAAACTATAATACAAATAATAATGTCTATAGATAATATTTATATCGTTGTCTATAAATAAATTATTGTCCGACAACAAAACGTGTGGCCGGTTCTAGGCAGACATTTCCAGAAGTTACACGTCACGTAGATGAAGATTCTGCTATGGACGTATAGCGTCCATCGACATCCACCACATCATATCACAACTACACTGCATTTGTGGTAGCCTTGGAATCAAGCTGCAGGAGAGTCGATTCCCCTGGTATGGCTACATCATAACTCGCAGGCTTCCAGACTACATTGCAAATAGATGTGTACAAGTCCCAATGTCTCACGGCAGAAACAAAAACGCTGGCTGGACGTGGTGAAAGCAGACATGAAGGACAATAACCTCAATCCAAAGAATTGCAAAGACCGGGCAAAGTGGAGAAAGTTAGGTAGGAAAATGGACCCAGGCCCCGAGCCGGGAAAACGCCAGAAAGAAAAAAAAAAGAATGTCTATAAATAATTATATAAACAAACTAGCTGTAACCGCAGCTCCGCACGCGTTTTTTAAAATAATATTCAAGAATTATTAAATTATTAAACTATGTACAATTATAGAAATGTTCTTTAAAAACTATTGTAAGTACGACACACACGCTACTGACAGTAACGTGTAACGTGTACATTAGATATATAGATACTAACAGTGTAATTAATGAGGATTATCATAGCCAACATATTTGGAACATTAACCAACCATATAACTACCTCAGTGCTCACTTACATTGTACAAAGAACTAATGAAAGAATGACTTAAAAATAGATAATGATATAATGTGCCAATAATATCAATAAATTTATGGTCTAATATCTTATTAGAAATACCTCTTCTATCTTCAAAATTACTAATAATAATTATCATATTAAATTGTAAAGTGTGAATGTGGTCTTGAATCTTGCATATATATAAATCAAGATATAAAATTTTATATACTAAAGCGCGGTAAATACGCACATGTTAACAGTGAACAATATATTTTTGCTAAATTTCATACGGACGAAGTCGTAGGTAACAGCTAGTCTAAAATAGAACAACCTCAATTACTATTTATAAGGTTCGCTGTCTACCAATGAAAGTCCCGTGAATATTTGTCTAACAGTTTTGGAGAAAGTTTTGTGGGTGAAAACACGGTTAAGAGCTATTATAAACAAAAATCACCTAAATTACTTTTATAAAGTCAGCTATCTGCCAGAAAAAGTCTCGTAAAGATTGGTGTAACCGTTACGGAGATAGCACTGCGGGCGAAATCACGGTTAATAGCTAGTATAAACTAAAATTGCCTAAATTATTTTGTATAAGGTGAGTTATTTGTCAGTGAAAGTCTCGTGAAGATCTTTTTAACCGTTTTGGAGATAGTACTGCGAGCGAAACCACTGTTACCAGCTAGTATAAATTAAAATTGCTTGTATTACTTTTTATAAAATCAGTCATCTGCTAATGGAAGTTTCGCGAAGATCAATCTAATCGTTTTGGAGATAATACTGCGGGCAAAACCACAGTGAAGAGCTAGTCTAAATTAAAATAACTTGAATTACTTTTTATAAAGTCAGCTATCTGCCAATAAAAGTTTCTTGAAGATCAGTTTAAATGTTTTAGAGATAGAACTGCGGGCGAAGCCACAGTTAACAGCTAGTCTAAATTAAAATATACTAAATTACTTGTTATGGTATTCGTTATCTGTTAGTGAAAGTTCTTTGAAAATCAGTCCATCCGTTTTGGAAATAGCATTGCAGGCGAAGCCGCGGTTAAACTTAATCTAATTTAGAGTAGCTTATGTCACCCGCAGTAATTTCAGCTATCGGCTAGTGAAATTCTTGTCAAAATCGGTCCAGACGTTTCGGAGATTACCCGGAACAAACAGACAGACAGACCTACAAAAAATTTAAAAATTGCATTTTTGATATCAGTAGCGTCATACGCAATCAGTGAAAATTTTTTATTTCGCTGTTACATACAGACACTTCATTTTATTATATGTATGGATAATAACAAACGGATGCAAAACTGCGGACAGTTTTAGCAATATTATAATGAGGTTAAATTTGTTTGCTTGAAGGAATTAATCTTCGGAATTATTGATCCCATTCTAAAATAATTTCAGTAGGAAGCTATCTTATCCCTAAACGCCATAGGCTATTGTTTATTATTCATATAAAATTTTGTATTGTAGAAACTTTTTATTAGCATCATAAAGCATCATAAAGCAAAATTCGAACACCATAACGGGTACAAATCAACAAGGTAATTAATACCTATATATTTGTTTTCTTTTTTTTTCAAAGAATGTTAAAGCAAATGTACTAAACTATTTTGTCTTCGATCATTTATATACAAACTATTTCATCGAAATTCGGCCATAATTTGTTTTAAAATATTATTGTCTTTTTTTTGCGAAAGTGAACCATTGTGTATTTTTTTTAATTTGTTTATAATGTTGTTTTTATTTACTTCAGCTCTGTGTATACTATATTATTTTTTAATTAATTGAAACACACTACACATACATTTCTATATGAAATATGTTATATTTGACCCTATAAACAAGTGGTTAATTTTTTTTGCTAATATTAAAATTCGTCAATCGCTAAAACAATAAAGAAAATCAGGTGACAAACAAAATAAAAATGGTATAGAACTAGTTTATATTCACAAATCTATGTATAGATATTTTGTTTGTGACGGCAGAGTAATTAGAAATGATGAGATTTAATTACAATAAGGATGTTTATATTACAGGCACAGATAATTTAGGGTATTTGCTATATGCCGTTATCATTTCTCTATTATTCTACAGAACACACAAAATAAGATGGCTTTGATTAAAATCTTTTGTTAGAACAATGGCCGTATGAGATCATATACAGAGGTTACACAAAGGTGATAGTTACTCCGAGGTCGAGGCCCCAGACAACCTGTCTCAGGTTCACAACCTTTCAGTCAACTTTCCATTTATTATGGAAAGGGCGAGACCTTATTAAGATACTGTTTTATTTTCACTGAATGTAATGTATGTATTCTTTACAACTTCTTTTAAATTTTTATAAATTAAAACTAACTCTATAAAAGCATAAAAAAATCCATATAAATTTAAAGTCCTATGAATAGTTTGTACACAGCAAAAGTAAGATAAGATGAACAGCAAACTACATATCTAGACTAATATTATAAAACTGAAGAGTTTGTTGTGAGACCCGTGAAGTTGTAAAGACCTTGCAAGGCCAATAGCGTAGTCAGTTCGGAAAAAAAAAATATTGTCTATAATATGAATTTATGAAGTAATACTTGTTTTGACGCATTATAAGAAAGTTTATAATACCCTAGCGTAGGTACTCGGCGAATGTTGTCCTATCTTGATATTAAATAAAAAATCTACAACTCAACCAAATTTTGTCCAGATTTTTCAATCTTTGTATGACCCATAGTTGCCTACCTGACGATCTTATGCAAACAATAGTTGTACCTGTCATAAAAAATAAAACAGGCGATGTTTCGGATTTGTCGAACTATAGGCCAATATCACTGGCGACGATTGTAGCTAAGGTGCTGGATAGTTTGCTTGACCAACATCTATCAAAACACATTACTTTAAATGATGCACAATTTGGCTTTCGGTCTGGTTTATCTACCGAAAGCGCTATTTTATGTCTTAAGCAAACTGTCCAGTACTATACGTCCAGAAAAACGCCGGTTTATGCCTGTTACCTCGATTTGTCCAAGGCATTTGACCTCGTTTCATATAAAGTGTTGTGGAGGAAACTCCAAACGGAGACGGATGTGCCATCCGATGTTGTGTCAATTTTGCGTTACTGGTACAGCCACCAAATGAATCGCGTTAGGTGGGCCGGCACATACTCGGCCGAGTATGGTTTGGAGTGTGGGGTGAGGCAAGGGGGGCTTACGTCTCCGCGACTCTTCAATTTGTATATGAACAAACTGATCGGTGAGCTCAGCAGCACAAGAGTCGGATGCTACATTGATGGAGTGTGTATCAACAACATCAGTTACGCGGATGACATGGTGTTGCTGAGCCCATCGATAGCTGCTATGCGCAAATTACTCGCCGTATGTGAGTCCTATGCAGGGGACCACGGTCTCACATATAATGTACAGAAGAGCCAATTTATGGTGTTTAGAGCAGGCTCCAAATGTTGTTTGAATGTGCCACATGTTGCCTTGAATGGTGCAGTGCTTGATCATGTAAAAAAGTTTAAATATCTAGGCCATTGGATCACTGATGACCTGCGAGATAATGATGATATTGAGAGAGAGCGCAGGGCGCTGTCCGTCCGCTGCAACATGCTGGCACGCAGATTTGCTCGCTGTACAGTACCAGTGAAGACAACGCTTTTTAAAGCCTACTGCCAATCTTTTTACACGAGCAGTCTGTGGGTCCGGTATACTCAGAGGGCGTACAGCGCGCTGCGAGTCCAGTATAATAATGGGTTTAGAGTGCTGATGGGTTTGCCACGGTTTTGTAGTGCATCTGGTATGTTAGCCGAAGCACACACTGATGGATTCCAAGCCATAATTAGAAAGCGCTGTGCGTCTCTACTGAACCGCTTTCGTGACAGCTCCAACAGCATTTTAAACACACTGGCGAACAGGTGGGACTCTCCAATGCTGAGGCACTGGACACGTCTTCACGTGGCTGGGCCAAGGTAATGTTGACCCTACTGTTCCCAGTTAGGCGTAGCTATTATTTAATATTATTTTATACATGTATTAACCATTAGTATTAAGATGTTACTAACATAATATTGGCTGTCTAATTTAAAATTGTTGCCTGAAATAAATAAAATTATTATTATTATTATTATTATCAACCACAGCGCTACCTACCGAGTCCAATTATCAATTTAAACCATTACTGAACCCATCTAGATACGCACATAATATTTCATTAAAATTTATCTATCTAGTAGGAGTCTAGTCACATACGCGCGGAGAGAATTAAGTCTCAAGTGGATGCAGTGGTTAATAAGAAATGCATCTAACGATCCGTTCATAATTTTCTGAATGATTAATAAGTCAGATATATTTCGTCTAATTTTTAGACTAGTGATGTTAAAATATTTTATTCTGCTATTTTCATCATGCATAGACTTACAAACGCAATTTCTTATACACAAATGTCTAACAAAATGAGTTCACGTTTCCAGTGCGGTGATTACGATTTTTTTAAATACCCGTCCAGATAGCAACCACCCTCCATATTATAATATTCCACTAAACATCCATATGTCTGTTCACATAGCTGTACTTGAGAGCCAATCTCTCCTATAACTATTTTGTTACCATCTTTGACCACTTCATCACGTTCCTATACCTGTGCGTTGGCCTGTGAGACAACGAAAACGGTTTTATCACAACAAAGATAAATACGTATTGAATACTTGCTTTAAAAACGTTTCGTACTAAACGCACCGTGCTCGCCCGAGGCAAGTTCGCGTTATCCTTTTTTCGCAAGTCTAACCTAGCCTATCCAAAGCGAGACAAAAGAGCAAGATGGCCAACATTCAATGAGTCTATTTAAAACGTAACCTTTTTAAAGAAAGTATTTAATACGTAATTAACTTTTTTATAATAACACCGCGACATATGTTTAACTCGTTTTCTTTATGCAAAACGACAATTTGTTCTTGTTAGTAGCTAAGTAATTCATTGCCTACTATAAATAAGTATAGAGTGAACTTTCGAGCTTATATTACATGTATCCATACATGACATAGTTCGGTCCTTCATACCAACGCGCGGGTATAGGAAAATTTAATCCGGGTAATAGTGGAACAAAAATTAACAACTTCATTTTGAAACGGATTAGGAACCTACCAGCTAAAAAAGAACCCTCATACCTGAAGCCCGTATCACATTTTATCATAACCCTCAGACCAAACTCCATGGTCAAGACCAGCCGGTTCAATGGGTGTAATATTTTTCAATATCATCACACTTATTTGCCATGCATATGATATTTCATTGTGATGATTACAGAGAATAGTTGTTAAAAGGCATCAAACAGACAGACAGACATGGTGACTCTAGAATTTATAAGATTAAGGCTAATTACAGAAACATATCGTCGTTGTCGTTGGATTATAAGGGGTGTCGAGTAACATCTTAAGACTTGAGACACCCAAGGCAATCTCACCTGCACGTGGTGCACCCTGCTGAATAACGAACGAGGCAATGGTGAAAGCGGGGTGGTAGGGTTTTACAGCCCTACTGGGTCGCAACCACCATGTACATGGCGAAAAAGCCCTTCATAGTGACTCGCTTCTGCGCGTCGCGTTTCGGGATCAGCCTGTGCATATCCAGTACCGGGTGACTGTCGTCATTATGGCCGGCGTGACAGTGGTGACCGGCGATGGATAATCTGTCTCTCGGTGGTTGCCGATATTTTTGGATTGTACTATGCTTAACATCAGGCATAGTGCAGTTACAATGTCGTGCTTCAATAAAAAAAAAAAACATATTTTGTTAAGTTGTTTTATTTCTATTGTTTTTACTAAAAAAAAAACATATTTTGTTAAGTTGTTTTATTTCTATTGTTTTTACTAAAAAAAAACATATTTTGTTAAGTTGTTTTATTTCAATTGTTTTTACTAACATCTATCCTTATACATTTTAAAAGTAATCTCTAAAAAGTATTTAGTTATCGCGCTTATAGTAATTATTTTCATTTTAGATTATTTTTTCTGATAATATAATTTGTCTGAATGTTTAATACAGCATAGCGCGCAAATTAAAACCAAATTAAATTTCACAGAGGCCACTAAATAATTTATATAAAATTATAAAGCGGGAAGTCTACGCTTTTATTATAATCTTCTTTATACTTCATACTGGTGGGTACGATAGCCTTCGTTGGCTATGCATAATATATAATCGTTAAGTCCTTGATACAACACAACAATACAGATTAAATAACTACTGAAAATCGATACGTCCCTTATAGCATAGATGAGTTAAAAAAAACTCTAACACTTTTCTAATTATGTTTTCCATATATAAACTGTACATGCATAAAAATTCATAATTATAACTTATACCCCAGTTTATCCACTCTTTATTTCTTAAACTTACAGAATTATTACAGCAAAAAACAATATGCCTTAATCAAAGTCTATTCAAAAATACTTTTAGGAAAAACTCCTTAAAATATATACATATACAAATATATTACTTTATCTCACCTTTTAAACATTTCATTTTGAAGTAGCTAGCACACTCGACACTGAAGCGGTCACAAGGGTTCCATGTTCACGAACTTTATTTCATACGATAAATTTAAATTTAACCGATTTTATAAATACTAAGTTTTCCGGCTTCAGTCATCTTGTTTTAGATACACGAGAAAATATGAACTCATTATTCCCCACGAAACATTCATACAAGCTTTAAACAATCCTCTCTAACCAACCAATTAGTATGAGTATTTACTATAAATAAAACGGATATAAAAAAGAGAGTAACTGAAAATAAGGTTCGGACGCTAACGCGGGAAAACGTGTCAAGGTTATACCAACTAACACTTCAGTACGACCGCGGCCGACACCACAATCAAACCTATATAACGAACACCTACACGTCATCAACACAAACAGTTACTACATTATAAACCACTACAAATCATACCAAGATTTAGTTAATATAGTTCGTAATATTTACACTAATATTAATTCTACCACACACACTACTTTAGACTTCAAGTTTGTTATTAACTCCCAATACATAGAAATAGGCAGTCGCGTCCGCGTTGCACCATTTTCGAACTATTTCATTTTCAAATTTTTGACATTCCGTCCGTTGGATGTGGGACCGCGCGATGCAACATCCCCCCAGCGTGCTCCGAACAGACTGGATCCGCCGACAGAGGCCGCTGCCTTAGAAATTGGCGCAATTTCCACGCATGCGCTATATACATTGTCATACCGGCGGGATCCGATGTGACCCGAAGACCCTAGCTTGATGGAAAAATCGAGGACGTATCGTGACGTCAAACATTCGTACACACTACGGGTATAACGAACATAACAAAAATAACTCGTAAACTTAACTCTGATCTCAGTTTTTATAACAAACACTAAATTATGTTCAGCGGTATCGAAGTAATTCTTATGTAATTAAATTGCTCGTTCCCGGAAAGTTAGTTACGCTGTCCGCATCGCGTACCCTTATCATTTTCTCTGGCTGTTTCCATTATTCTTACGAGGAAAAAATACGAATCTCTTTTCTTAATCCCCATGGAGGTGGCGGGGAATTGTTTTGAATATCCGGCCCGACAATGTAGAATTCGAAATTTCGTCGCCCGTTTTTGTTTCTTATAAATGGTGCCCTGGGGTTAGAAAAGGTGTCTCTGATATTAAGATTACGAAAGCGTTGAAACGTGAGTTACTCGCGTGTGTTTTTCATTCAAACGGAAACTTTGCAGCGAAACGGTTTCATTTTCATACTTTTCACGAAACTTTTTGTCGTGTACAAACTTTTATAAATAAATAAGGTTGTACTGAAAATTTTTGTATTTTATTGTTTCATTTGTACTTTGTATCAAGATTTAAGTAACAATTTAGGAGGTGCTTAATATTGTTTTTGTTTCGTTGTCATGAACCTTATTACATTTTATTTTTCTTTTGATACTATTATAAAAACTATACAAAAATTTTCTTTAGTGATACCTATCGTAAAGAAATAAGAATCCAAGTCACCGTCGTCTAAATGCGTTATTTTTGAATAAAGTTTATTTTCGACATACTTTATTCTACCAATTCATACGAAATAATTTATGTTACGATATTATGCAATCTGTGCATCTTGATCAACACGTTTATCACTAATTATGTACCAACAAACCTTGTACCATATTGTTTTAAAATTTAGCGCCTTATAAAATGATATAGCAACGTCATCGAAGTAATGTAATTGGAAAACTTTTATAAATAGGCGTTTCTAAAACTTTTTTTTTGTTTTCATTATATGTAAGTTTTTTACAAATGACGTAAGATAAATATCTTTAGAATGGAAGCTGATCTATAATATTGTTTGTCATATAAAGTCTGGAACAAAACCGAGATATTCAGCTAATTTCAAATTCGTATATATCTTTATCTATAGCAATCATTGTACTGTTACTAAACCAGAGCATGCTGATCTTACCTGAACGTCTCACTCTTTTCCCCGACATGCCAAATCAAATATCGAGTACTGTTTATGCTTTGCCTCATTTTATTTTGCATGTCATTAAATGTTATATCGAAGTATTAAATTTTATATCGAAGTATTGTGGAATATTGCAATATTTTGTCTTTAATATTTATAATGAAATGGGAAGTATAGTAAAAAAATAATTAACAGTGAAATAATATACTTGTAGCACTGTTAGCTATTAAGCTTTGACTATGTAGTATATGAAAGATACAACTAAATACTGTTAGTTGTTTACTTCCCTGCTGAAACATTCATTCATCACTTTTATGACAATACTAGCTGACCCGTGCAACTTCGCCTGCACCAAATCGGTTAAAATCTGTTTCAATTATATTTTACACACGAAAAATCGTAATAAACCTAAAACCCGATTTCAACGACATCTACCGTTTTCAATTGTAAATCCGAACTATACAGGGACTCGGTCAAACATATACCCACTTGGTATGTGAGAAATCTGTTAAAATAAGCCAAAAGCCCGTTCGCAGCATCACCTACCATATTCATTTAAAATAAAAACTAACCTACATATATTGGCGATAAATGTCTTCCCAGTATTATAGAGTGAAAAACATCACAAAAAAGTCGACGACTTGGTTTTAATTAGCTCTTTCTTTGGGATAACTTACCAAGTGATAATTGATAAGTTATCGAGTGGGATGAAAAACGATTAAATATTAAAATGACTTTTTAAAAATAGGGGTTGGTGTTAGAAGGGTGAACATTTATGGTTGTATGTATTTTAATGCCTCATTATAACAAAATAGAAATATAAAAAATTTACCAAAAAATAAAAAAATAATTATGTTAGGGATGGACAACCCTTATTACTTAAGGGTATGAAAAATAGATAGTAGCCGATTCTCAGACCTAATGATTATGCATATAAAATTTCATAAAAATCGGTCCAACCGTTTCAGAGGAGTATAGTAACTAACATTGTGACGAGAATTTTATATATAAGATTTACAAATAAAACATCTACTTTATGAATAAAAACTTGATCTTCCACCAAACGAACTAACTTAGCTCTTCAATTTATTTAAATAATCCGGGTAAACGCACGATTCACAAAAACGGGCCATTTCGTCCGGCACCATTAATTATAAATTACAAAGCCAAAGGCACAATAAAAGGGCCTCATAATATATTTTCTTTTGTTTCGACACACCAGCTAACAATAAACCCTCGGGAAAATGATAATGAAATTGGAAGTTCGTTAATTATATGATATGAATGGTCAAAAATGCTTTTAAGGAATCCTGCTTGAATACAAACACCTGCATCCTAATAGCATCCAAAGAGTTACTTTGACTGGCCATTAATTCCTATCTATTGTAGTTATACATTAAATAGAAACAGCCTATTAGTAACATTGCTCTACACAATAACTTAAGAACCTTCACATAAAAGGCCCTCGATCCTTTAAAGGGGTTTAGCTGACCCAAGCTTTTTGTCTCCTAAGAAGATTGGCCACTGAATAGACGTTTTCGATATTATTCATGAAAATATGTATAAGTAATTTAATAATAGATAAGTTTTCACCAATTTCTACATTATTTAGTTTCTTATAACCCATTTAATGCTTGTTGTTTTGTTTATATAGTAACGCTAAACATAGTCAAAGTCTATTAATGCGTTTATATGATGTTAAAATCTTAACGCCTGATAAAAATGCATAGCAAAGTTTCGTATGTAACATTAATTCAAATATTTTATACATAGGCGTTGTATAAACTATACAGGGCGTTGTATGTAATTTTTGTATAAAAGTAGTGCTTATTAACCGACTTCAAAAATAGGAGGAGGCTATCTATTCGACTGTATGTTTTTTTTTTTATGTTTGTTACCTTATAACTTTGGACTGGCTGAACCGATTTTGATGATTCTTTTTTTATTTGAATTTTATTTTGGTCCAGTTCTGTCAACGGCATCCAGTGCAAAACCGTATAAGTGTTAAATTTGCATTTGGTGTGTATACGACAAATAGACGAATAACTCAATATCATGCCAACCGATTTCGATGATTCCTTTTTTATTGTAAAGGGTGTTCTTCAAGGGTAGTTTGATGAGAGTTTGGTTAGGTTCTGATTATGGGATCCGTGACAAAGTAACACAACTTTCAAGAAACAAGCCTACTCCTTTTTTAAGGGCCGGCAACGCATCTGTGATTCCTCTCGTGTTGCAGGTATCTATGGGCGACGGTGATCACTTACCATCAGGTGACTCGCATGTTTTAGAAAAAAAAAATTATGTACACTAAAAATGGAAAAATAAAGTAAATTTTCAAAAAAAAGAATTAACCGACTTCAATATTAATCAGAGGCATAAAAATAAGGCACTAAAAACCGGAAAATAATATGTTTCATTAAATTTGGTTAATTTGATTAACTACTTATTTTCCGGTTTTTAGTGCCTTATTATTATGCCTCTGATTAATATTGAAGTCGGTTAATTCTTTTTTTTGAAAATTTACTTTATTTGTAATCACACATTATTTTGTCAGTGCAACCTATAAATCTGATGCTTAAAAATGCTGCTGGAGTAGATCGAGAGATATCTGACAACAGGTATTCAAGTAATAAAATTAGATAACACCCAAAAATTATTATTTACTTATATGTCGTCGTTTTTTTTGGTCAAATTCACTTTAACTTTATAGGACCACCCAAGGGAATAGAGAAGTAAACTATTGCGTACTATGCTGCTTCCTACAGCTAACTATGTTTCAACTTAAGAAGAACTTGTTACTACTCACGAACAACTTTGAACTTTGAAGAAGGACTTTAGACTGTTTCCATTTGAATTGCTATGAAAGTAACGTAAACAAATGGGGTTATACCAACAGCGAATAACGCTCATACGATTGTGACCTTACGGAAAACATATCATACATATTAGCATATATTTTGAGACCTTCCACTTGCAAGTTGCTTCTTTTTGAGGTAAATGCGTTATATGCATATTATTAACTTCGCAACGCATGAAAAAGAAAACCAATTTACTACGAGTTTCTGCGATTCTGGTAGCTATAATTCCACTACTCGGGTATGTCACAATGATTGGTCCGAGCGGTTGCGGCCATGGCGACCACTTTGACCCCTAAACTTATTAATGGCGCCGGTGTGTTCGAAGATGGCTTATGTAGCCTATATTCGCGGCGAAACTTCGTGAACATTGACCAGTAGTAGAAGCGGTCAGATGCGCAGGATATATTAAGGTGCACAAGTGTACGCGCAAAACACAGATGCACATACTCGTCCTTGTTCTTCTGGACCCAGTGGAACGGGGACCGTTACGACCAGAGAAGGACTCGGACAGATGGTGCAGTATCCCGATGAGAAAATACAAGGGATCAGTACTATCCCACACTCCCTTAATCGCCTTTTACGATACCCACGGGAAGATATGGGGTGGTGCTATTCTACTCTGCCAGCACCACACAGCAATAACAATTTCTTATACGAACAAGTGTAGAAAATCTGCAAATAAGCGAACAATTATTTCAGCTTTAAAGTGCGGTGCATAAATAGGTTTAATAAATATACTTATCTCCGATCTTGTTTAGGCGAAATAAAAACTTAAGACGCGGTCATAAATTTCGTTTATGGTGCCGAAACGGCTGCGATTATAAGACAGTACTAACTGCCGACTTGGAATGGACACAATGGTCCATATTATTGTTGACATAACTGATATTAGCATAGATATGAAGAGATTACGTCTGACATTGTAATGGCCATGTAATTTAGAATATCTTATCGTTGTTGTGTATTAATTAAGTCATTATCTTCATGAGCTTGTAAGATACTCACTACTGAGGCATTGGCTTCTTCTCGAAGTTTCATATGGAACAATCGCTAAGCCAGCTCACAACATATTTGCAATTTCGAGCTCTGTGAAATCGACAGTTTTATATTTTCCTACAAATCATGGTACTACAAGAATATTTCTCAGGTTTAGATTATCTTAGGGTGTTTTCCTATACCTTCAGCCGATAGTTTTACCAATTTATGTTAATGTACGTGGATTCCAAAAAATTCATTGGTTTGCCGGGGTTTTAATCTGTGGAAATCGAATTGACATTCCACTAAACAAACAACTCAACCACCACAAGTAGCAGTAAGTGATAAAATTTTTAAGATATCTCGACGAGAAACGTTAAATTTTTAAATGAAATTTCAGTACGTGAAGTAAGAGTGCTTGCATTGTTGCGTTTCGTTCGGTCAGTGAGAACACCGGAGATTAATCTCCCCTCCCCTCCCCCTCCTCTCCTGCCCTCTCACTTTCTCTCCATTCCCCCAAACACAGGCTGACAACGCATTTGCGATTCCTCCGAGGTTGCTAGTGTCTATGGACGGCGGTGATCGCTTAACAACAGGTGACCCGCATGTTCGCTCGCCTTCTATATGATATAAAAAAAGTATTCGCATATAAATCAGCTGCGACTACGTAGGCGTTTTCTTATGCAGCGCACGCCGAGATTTTTGCTCTGAGATGGCAGAATTCTTTCAAACTTACTTGACACTTATCGTTTTTTAAATAACATCTTTATAAATTACGGTCTGTTTTTTTTTTGCTGATATATAATTTATAC
Organism: Antheraea mylitta; assembly: GCA_014332785.1. NCBI lineage: Eukaryota > Metazoa > Arthropoda > Insecta > Lepidoptera > Saturniidae > Antheraea > Antheraea mylitta. Next base: position 1,441,498 of record JACEII010000022.1, on the reverse strand, counting down.
TATACTCTATGTATCAAAATCCGTTCAGTATGTTATGTATGAAAGAGAAACAAAAGACTATTGACGCTCACAAACTTTAAAAATAATACTGTTTTCACTAGAATTAAGATGCAAATTTATATGTTTTGGTTTTCTACTGTATCCGAAGGTTAGTTACCAGTGTCCACGTCTAAACTTATTTTTCACTTGAAATATTTTGAATGAATTATTGAAAACGATCGAAGTTACATACAGTTTTTGGACCCCAATGCAATTACATGAATTCTAATAATATTTTTCGTAGACAAAAAAAAATAGTTCATATTTCTTTTTACTGGGAAACATGTATCAAGTCTGTACTTACATGTAAGAAGTACGAGATAAAAGAGGCTGCTATAAGAATCTACAATATTTATTTGCGTCACTCAACGACTGATGCTAAGTACAAAAATTTCCAACTAAAACATTACGTACTTTCTAAATATATCGCCTACGCAAAGTGTCACAGTAAATTATTTTCATAGGTAAAGCCTTGCGTAAAGCTACTGCAATAAATAAATAAACAACTCCATATATGTGGTACTGTTACAGTAAATAGAAACAATAAATAAACTATTTTACTGTACAATGTACATATATTTAATAGAAAAAAAAAGATTGGACAAGATTCGCTATATCAACGATTTTCAAGTAAAAATAACCGGCCACAGTAACCAATGAATTATTAATAAAGAGTTACAAAAAACCTCGACTGCGAATGTACTGAATTTTGTGTTAGTTATATTACTTATTCAGTTCAGTATTTTTAAGTAAAGGCTTATTCCACTTTATGATTCATTTACGTCATATCTTTAATAATATTGTATATTCGTTTGTCTGTCACGCTTTCATGCTGTAACTATCATGATAGACTTTTGCAAAGACTTCGTCAAGTGTACAGAAAAAGGTATAGAGAATCAATCCTGAACAAAGTACTTTTCTCGAGGGGTACGTAAGATCTATAAACACGCGAGCGGAAGCTAGTGCCATAAACACTATTTCACTACCAGTACGATTCTATGGACATCTTAAATCTTAAAATCCATTAAACCATTCAAAAGAAGATTTAGGGTGGAGAGGTAGGTGGAAGAGCCACGTTTACTTACTGACTGACTGACTGACTTACTGACTTCAGCATGAATGGGTCGGCTCGACCGGGGTAGTACCACCCTCACATAGAAAACCGACGTGAAGTACCAGTGCTCTTGCGTTGTTGCATTTCGTTCGGTCACTGAGAGTGCTGGAGGCCCACGTACTCTCCCCTCGCCCTTCCCACCTTCTCTTCCCCTTACCACTTCCCCCCGACACAGGCTGACAATGCACTTGCGACTCCATTAGTTTGGCAAGTGCCTATTGACGACGGTGATCACTCAGTATCAGGTGAACCGTCTGTTCGTTTGCCTCCTATGACATAAATCAAAGAGCGGACAACCCTAGCTCGGCCCTAGCGACAACGAGGAGCCTTATAGCCCCCGCCAACGATTCACGATTCGTCTTTTCGAGGTGTAGCGTCTCAAAAGCAGAAGAAGAAGCCCCCGCGATTGGCGAGCACTGTCCGGCAGCAAAACAGCTGATAAACTTCTCGCGCAGGTCAGAGACATTGCGATTACACAGTGGCAGTCAGAAACTGAAGGCGAGAAGGCGTGCATAGCGTTCCTCGCTATGCAACATCCCAGCCACCTAGATGGTCCGTCCAAATCCCCACCAATGCAAAGACGCCAACACCTGACCGCTCTCAGCATGGCACGGACGGCAAATGATCCTGGAACAATTACCACGCACCTCAGTAGGTGCGAGTTGAAAGTGAAATGAAACTGTAGAAAGAAAACACGCAAGAAATATTTTACTCCTACAGTGAAGTAGGCTTAAGATTAATATTTCTATCAAATGTACAGAAGAAGCGAGAACAAATCATACAAATAGATTTCGATCTGCTGTTTTCATTGCGCTATTCTGTAGTCGCCATCCAATCTTCTATGCCATCTGTTTAATACATTGAATACCTAACTAATAATTCTATTGTATTAACTTGATTATTAATATACTGTATCTTATTCTCGATGTTTATTACATTATCAAACAATGTCGATCTTTAAAATACCGTAGAAACTGGTAACTTTCAATTTCTTATCTGGCGTATCGAGTTGTGGATCTCTTTGCTCGTTGTCAGTGAATAATAGACGTCCCACTGGACTCTTTATCAAAACACGGAGACAATAATATAAACGGTTAAAATTAAATTATTTTGACGCATTGTCGTGCTACAAAATATGATTATAATCATTAATTTAGTACTAGTTAAACGGTCAAAGCGCCTATATTGAATTTAGAGTCAAGCGTTTTAAATTAATTTTCTAAGTGACCAAACTAACAACTTTACATTGTAACTACAATATATAATGGTTTACACGTTTATATATAGGAAGAAAACCATTTGCTACAGAATAACTCCAAGTAAAATATTTGTACTCAAAATTGTTAGAATAAAAATAATATAGCGGACCCATTACATAAATTATAATTATGTATAGTAAATCTAATACTTCGCAGATGTTTTTTTTTTTCAAATTTTGCAATAGATATATATTAAGAAGCATACTGGTCATGAAAAGGACAAGAATTAGCACGTTGGTAGGGTTTTTCTAAGTCAGCCTGACAAACTACCACCCTCAAATTAAAAAACTGCCACCAAGCAGCTGTTGGTGTATTTAGGCCGCTGCAATAAATATTATACCAGAGAACAGTTAATAAATTCATGAACTTTCAAAAAGCAAGTCACTTCCAACCAGTTTGAAGAACAACGTTCAATTAATTACAATGAGGTATGTGTCAAAACTGCGTTATCAGAGTGTGTTGATCTGTTGACGGGCTCAGTAGGTAACTAATCCTCGTTAATCTCTCCATATCGCGTATCTCGTGAGAGTCTGTTTGTTTGTTAATGACAAATAGTCACGAAGCTCGGTCATTAATCAATTAAGATACTTATAGTAACAAGTATACCAGCGAAGTGGGCATGGTTTAGTTATTACGTGTTCGGACGTTGCGTCGCTTGCCATGCCATGTTGGGCAGCGAATCTTTTTGGAACATTGTGGCCTCCTTCTCGAAGGAAGACTCACTGAGCGGTAACGGAGTGCTGTTGGTAATAGTAGGCGTTATGCTCGACTCCTTCCACTACCGTAGTCGGGCCTAGAGAAGATGGGTAGCTTCCCACTTCACAGATCCGGTAGACGCAGGAGAAGGCCGATGTGTACACGGTCACCTTCTAACAAAGTCGGAGCCTGGCCATGTTGTTAACGCCAGGTCAAACGTTGGGGGCTGCAAGAGAAGTACTGTACTATTTTCGTGCTTCTCCGCTACAGCAGTGGATGTACACCTTGGGGTTATAGTAAGAGTCTCATACTACCCAGCATAGTTTTTCATAATAATAACACCCGTATAAGACATTTTTAAAATCTATCCGGTTAACTCTAAATCGGAAGCCTAGTACTTCAGAGATGGTCCTCATGTAAACTTAATGTATTGCCATTTTAAACTACGTAGTATTAGATGAAATTATGGTCGAAGACTGAATTCTATAAAATGTATTTATTTATTTGTTATATATTACTTTACTACACAATTAACACATAATACAATTTGATATTTGCAAACACATTGTGCCAATTACAAAGTAATAATTATTACTTTTTATATAGTACCTATATAATATCTATATTTAATTAATAATGTTATACATTCGAGTTAGCGCCTTCCTAGTATGACTGTTATGTAAAGTGTTCTATGATATATTTATATAATAAAAATAAATAAAATCAAAGTCGATAGCTAAATACAATAATCTAAATAAAAATATTTATTGCCGATTGCTATATTACTGATTTCTTTATAATTTGAGTCCAGCACAAATGTTAAACCCAAAACAATGACCCCTGAAACGTCTTTGAAATACGGAGCCGTAAGATTAATGCGATTAAATTGTGACCACTATATACTCTAAAAAATCCGTCATTAGTCTAGACGCGTCGTAACTCGGGATCAATCACGTTAGGGTTGCCACTTGCACTAGGTAATAAGTTATTATTAAATACGAATATGACTTTGGGAGTTCCGATTCTGACGTGGCCGGGAACGGTTGTGTCCGCGCGCTCGGAGCGATATCTCGATTTTCGCAATTATTGTGATACAGTGTATACAGTATGGCCTTCGCTATTACTTCGTCAGTGTTCGGCTTTCGCCGTGAAGTGCCGATCCGGCTGACGTACCACAAACGTGCACCGCATCTGCGTAACACCTGCGTTCTTTTTTTTGAAATTGAGTGAGACCCTTCCTTTGTATTTATTTATTGCTTTGTTTATTATATTATATTGGTACATTTATTTGTTTGCTCATTAGGTTATCTATTTATTTATGTAGTTTAGTCGTCATTTCTTTATAACTTTATTTATTTCAATTATTTATTTGTTTAGTTATCCATTTATTTATTTGTTCTATATCTATACAAATTATTTACCTTGCCTGTCTCGCTAACGTATTTCCTGTATTGCTTTCTTCTTCTGGTTCAGTTTAAATAGCTCTCTTGATCCGCATCCGGGATAAACCCGTAATTAACCGGTTCGGCGTGCCCCCCTGCCCTTAAGGCAGGTAGCTTGGTTCGCGTCCCCCTCGGGCCACGGAATGGCTTTCAAAAACGATTTCGTGTTAAAACTCCGCAACGACTTATTAGCGTATGGAGTTGACGAAAGCGTCATCGACGCCATTCTTGCGCGTCATTGTCTCCCGTCCACGGATAACATTCAGTATGTGCCCCGTATGGCAGGTTCTGATACATGTGAGATCTCGGACTCCCCGAAGTCACCGCTGAACGAGGCGGATAGAGGACAGTTGCTGAGCTCCAGCTCGGAGGCCGGCTCCGAAATGGAGTTAGACACGGTCGTGCCTGCCGCATCTCTCACGCCCGCCATTACCACACCCTCCGCAAATTCCGCGCCTTCTGCGCAAGACAACGATGACTTCAAAACTGTTACATATCGGAGGCGCCCCCGCCGCGGATCGTGCTCCTCCGACTCCGACCCGGCTACCGAACGGCCGGCAGAAAAAATAGTTCGCAACAAAGATGGCGCTTGGGCGCCCGTCACGGCTATACCGCGCTCAAACAGAGCTAAAGCCGTCTCACTCTCGCAAGTTGGCGCTACGGACTCCGCAGCGGCGACCAATAAACCCCGCGCACCCCCTCCGGTTACTACACAGGACAAGTCCAAAAGGACGGCCATTTCGAATAGTTTAAAAAGTCAAAAAATTCATTATACATACGCCCTTAATAACCCGGCGGGAATCCAGGTTAAGGTCCCCTCGGTTAACGCCTTCAACAGCTGACTAAATTCCTCCGGGAAGCCAAGTTGGCTTACTTCACCTTCACTCTCGAGGAGGAACGCCTCCTTCGTGTAGTGATTCGTCGCATTCCGGCCGAGATCTCGGTCGAGGACGTGACTGCCTCCCTTAACCACCCACGAACTCGAGCCCCTTACAACACGGTCTTGGTCCTCCTAGACCGCTCTCAGGAGGGTAGGGCTGTATTTAGCCTGACCTCCGTTTGCAACCTCAACGGCATCACCGTTGAGCTTCCCCGAAAAACCCATACTCCGTCGCAGTGTCACAACTGCCAGAGTTACGGCCACTTGGTGCGTGACTGTCACCTCCGCTCTAGGTGTGTCAAGTGCCTAGGTGATCATTCCACAAAGAAGTGCGGGCGTACATCCGACACCCATAATAACATAACACTACATCACATTACAGTGCAGTACAGTTGTATAAAAATAGAAACTGGTAGTACTTGTGATACAGGCTAGGCCTAGTTCAGGTACTACAAAACAAATAATATAAAATAACTTAGCTCTACAACTCTTTCATTAATGTAATGATATATATATGGAATTTTTGAAAAAGGCCTCTGTAACAATTATTTCACTACTTATTATTAAAACATAATGTATATTTTTCGCCAAACATTTTGACCGCCATGTATCTATGGATGCTCAGAGACATATCAAAACGTATTATATTACATGTGTCTATAAATTGAGACAACTTAATGATAAATAATTGCCAATTTAGATTCCAGTAAGAATATTTTAACCTGACTTAAAAAAAAATGCTGATTAATTTATGCGTTACCCCGAACTTGGGTTATATTCAGAGCGGGCAAAGTGATCGACGAAGACCATAATATTTTAGGTTCTATTAATTATAGTTGTTATTAAATAAAATTGTAAAATTATAAGAACTGTGTTGTAATAGTTATAATAATAATAAATAAATAATAATAAATAAAAAAAAATTATCGCGGCTGCCCCCGAGCGCCGCGCACACAACGCCCTTGTCAAGCGCCCGCCCTCCGCCTCCACCTCCCATATATATGCAGGCCTTTCCGGGCCTGCCGGGTGTCTCTCGCGCCCCGGCAACGCCCGCACCCGCATCTCACGCGGCGCCCTCTGCACCGCGCGTACCACAACCGGGAAGGGCCCCTCTGGCCCCCTGGGTGCCCCAACCCCAGCCCCAGGTCCCTAAGTCTCAGACTCAGCCCCAACAGGCAAAGCCAGCACAGGCCGCGTCAGCCTTCGTTTTTGGCCTCGCCGGGCTTGACTGGATTCACCAGCTTATCCTGAAACAAGAAGTACTAGGCTTTTTTACGCAATTCTCCAGACCGAGAAAGGATTAGGCCAGCTCAGCGCGTTCGCGAAATATCCAGGCATTGCCACAACCCTGCAACGCCTCGTCCGTGAGGCTCAAAATCGTAAATAAATAAATTCGCGGTTATGAACAAAATAAAACCGCGCAGTCTATCTCTTTCGTTTTACAATGCAAGATCCCTTAGGACACAGCGCGATCTAGTAGCTGTCTTTTTATGTAACAGACAGATAGACGTTTTCCTCATACAGGAAATGCAATTAAAACCAAAAATGCGTACTCCCGCGATCGCGAATTACAACATAGTCAGAAATGATCGTGTCACTCGCGGGGGTGGCACCTTAATTTACTATAAACGCTCACTTTATTGTATGCCGATTGATCAGCCCGTTCTATCCAATATGGAGGTGTCAGTATGCAAATTAGGGATGACTGGTCATCCATCCGTTATAATAGTATCCGCGTATCTCTCGCCGAATAAAAAGCCATTAAAATCCGATTTAGAGGCGATATTTCAGTTAGGAGACTCCGATATTATTGCGGGGGACCTAAACAGCGGGAATGTCATTTGGAACAGTCCGACTACTTCTCGAAACGGGAAAATACTCGACAAACTAAGTGACGATCTCGCGTTTGACGTCATAGCCCCTATGGAACCCACTCATTATCAGGACAATTGTCGCCTCACAGTCTTAGACATAGCTATTTTAAAGAATGTCACGCTTCGGTTACAACTTATTCAAGTCGTACACGAACTTGACTCCGACCATCGCCCGGTAATATTACAGCTAGGTTCAAGTACAGACACCACCCCTCCGCCGGTAAGGGTGGCCGACTACGCGAAACTCGAACGTTATCTCAGAGGTAACTCGTCATCAAACTTGTTAGATAATATTCCGGACGTATTAGTGTCAAAAGCTGACGCGGATCTGGCTATCGATTCCCTGGTCAGATATTTCCAGACCGCCGTCAAAGAGACCTCGAAAGAGGTACAAGCGGTGAATGATCGCCGCTTTATACTCCCAGATGACGTGAGAGCGCTGATCACGGAAAAGAACACCGCGACTCGAGCTCACGACACGTACCCGTCTGTTGAAAATCGCGATCGCTTACGGTTATTACGCAAACAGGTTAAAGATCGTATCGCAAAGATCCGGGCCGACAGGTGGGACAGGCTTCTGGAGAGTATCTAGCCATCTCACTTGGCGTACTGGAAGCTCGTGCGATCATTAAAGTCAGACGTGACTACTCCTATGCCCCCTCTCGACAGAGGCGCCGGGTTGCCTCCCGCGTTCGATAGTTTAGACAAAGCGGAGTCTCTCGCAGTGAGTTTAGAAAAACAATGTTCACCAAACACAGCCAATACTGACTCTATACATATTGGATCGATCGAGTCCTCGGTAGAGCGCGCACTCGCGTCTCCTCCGGCGGATACTCTAACCCCTGTCACCTTTGATGAAGTATCGGATGCCATCAAGCGTTTAAAGCTTAGGAAGTCCCCAGGTCCTGATGGGATCAGGAACGAAGTACTGAGACTCCTTCCTGATCGCATCATAGCTCTATTGGTCTGCATCTTCAATGCGGCCATGTCCCAGGGTCATTTTCCAGCCGCCTGGAAGAAGGCCGTAGTGATAGGCATTCACAAGCCCGGCAAAAAAGCTACGCTTCCCGATAGCTATCGCCCTATTAGTTTATTAGATACGTTAGGTAAACTGTACGAACGGTTCCTTCTGAACCGTCTCCAGACATCCATATCAGAGTTAGATCTGTTACCACCTGAGCAGTTCGGATTTCGAGCCGAACACTCTTGTACGAATCAAGTGCACCGCCTCACGGAGTACATTTTCTCGAAATTTAATGCAGATCCGGATCCTAATCCGTTTCCGACTAATCCTAATCCGAAACGCTCAATAGCAGTCTTTTTCGATGTCGCAAAGGCTTTCGATAAGGTATGGCATTCAGGGCTCATACATAAATTGATTCAGTTTCGTATCCCCGATAGGTTAGTTCACATATTACACGACTATCTCAACGATAGGTCCTTCCGCTATAGAGTGGAAGGGGAATTATCCTCATCCCACCCGATACGCTCGGGTGTTCCTCAGGGACCCATTCTGGTACCCACACTCTTTAATCTGTTCGTCAGTGACCTACCTCGGCTTCCGGAAGTAGAGGTAGGTTGTTATGCTGACGATACAGTCCTCTACGCTTCCGGTTGGCATCCGAAAGTTCTTAAGACACGCATCGAAAAAGCCGTTAGCACACTCGGTGATTGGTTTATTCGATGGCGTATAGAAGTAAATCCCGATAAAAGCGCCGCGGTATTTTTCGACCCGATATCCAATAAGCATGAACGCAAACTCGCGCCTATTAAATTGTACGGTACACAGATTCCTTGGGTCAATCAGGTTAAATACCTAGGAGTCACATTGGATAAACGCCTCATGTTTAAACAACACACAGAAATAGTCAGAAACAGGGCCGCTATGGTCATGGGTCGGTTACATTCGATAATTTGTCACAAGAATAACATGTCCATCAGACATAAGCTTACGTTATATAAGATGTGTATTCGTCCTATTCTAACATATAGTTCACCCGTTTATGCACACGTGTTGCAATATAATTTCGATAGATTACAAGTAATTCAAAACCGATTCTTACATAAAGCCACCGGTGCCCCACCGTTCGTTAGGAATGAGGATCTCCACAGGGGCCTGGAGATGCCTACTACCTGGACGTACGTAAAATCATTATCTACTAGATATTTTGAAAAAGCCGCGAATCATCCTAGTCAGTTAGTGGTATCCGCCTCGAATTACGAAACCGTACCAAACGTTCCGCGTTACAAAAGACGACCGTGACATATTTTCACCGATCCTCCCGATAAAATAACAGCAGCGAACGATCAGTACCAGCCTGTCTCTCCAAACAGAGCGTGTTCACGCCTACACCCGCGTAGCCACAGATCACGCCGCAGTGGTCTGGGGGTAAATTTCGCTCCCGCATACCAGATTAGGCCCCCTCGGCAGCGACTCAAGCCTAGGTCCGTTCCCTCGGCGTGGAGCTCTTGAGTACGCTGCTCGCGCGATACAGTGACACAAAACCTTATATCACTGCTACAACATTACACATAGCACCTATACGCACGTTCACGCCTACACGCTTACACGCTGTTTCTCTTTTTCAGAGAAATAAAATAATATCCTATATAGTTTAGAGGAATTTATCCGACACAACATACATATAGGAGTTGTTGAGACACGCATGCTTGGTACAGATGCATGTTTCAATAACTCATATACGTATATCAACATAGCTTAGCTTAGGTTGGCTCAGATAGGTCGCGATTTTTGCACAAAACAGGCGACAGCCCAAGCCGAGGTGTGCCGTGCACCCTTGAGTAATGCCCAAACATCCCAAATCGGCTGAGTGCCTTCAGCGCTCGCCTCGGTAGTTTGGTGAAGCTGTAAAGACCTCTCCAGGTCAACAGCGTTTTCAGTTCGAGAAAAAAAAAATATGACTTTGTTTATTTATCTGTTTGTTACGCTTTTAGGCTTTAACTACTCCACCAATCATCATGAAATTTTCCATACACGTTGTCAGAAGTACAGGAAAGTACTTAGGGACCTTTTCTTCCAGAAAAAAAATTGCTAAGCCCTGGGTTAACAGGTTAGATCGATGTGAGGTTAAAGCGAGCGAAGCCACGCATAATAGGTAGTACATGTATAAAGGTATGTACACTAAGATCACAGATGACAGTGAAAAGAGAGGTTTGTTCTACCGCCTGCCTTCTGGTAAGACACTAGTAAGCATAATTAAATAAAAGTCTTTAGAAGCCTAGACCGATGTGAAAGGAGTAATAATAAGATTGGGAATGCGTAAAATACTCTTTAATTTCAATCATAAATGGTATATTGTTTAAATGTTATATTCTAGTTGCAATAAATTCAAACTATTCAGCCAGTCTGCCATAGAAACATAATCATTAGTACATACATAAGTCTTTCATAAAATAGCTGCAAAAATTCGTCCAAATGCATAATCTCTGACAATAGGACAAAGATACTTACTTATTTTTCCTATCTACCCTGACATCTTAAGGTATACTTTATTTGTAAACAAAGGAGTTTTATCCTACCTGTATTAAGAAACATACCAGTATCTTTAATAAAAAATGGCAACCCTAAGCCACACGCGTGCGGCTACCTTTAGACGTGTAGTACCACCAAATACCACCTTCACCGGCTAGTAGCCATTTAAAGAAAGGAAAAAATACATTATAGTTAATGCAATTTGTATCACGATTAATTAAGCCCTAAAACAACTAATAAAATTTAGGTAAAAATAGCTTTATCGCTATCTATTTCCTTTTCCTGTTATGTTATAAAATAATTACTGATTAAAAAAATAGATTCGACAAGTATTTTGCACGATTCTGATGTACTTCGTACGTTACATATAACAAAACTTTACCCGATCAGGCCTCCCACGGCAGCGGCTCAAGCCTAGGTTCGATCCCTCGGTAGGGAGCCCTTGAGTGCGTTGCTTGCGCGATTCGGTGACACACAAATATACATCAACGCTACAACACTACACGATCACCCCCACACACGTGCACGCCAACACGCTTACACATGAAAGGGGAAGGGTTTACTTTTTTTCCCTAATCGAACTGAAAAACTCTCAATTTTCCGATAATAAATATATGGAAGAGTTGTTGAGGCGTGTATGCTTGGTACACATATACGGTTCAATAACTCATACATATATGAATAGTTAGCTAGGCTAGCTAAGATAGGTCGCGATTTTGCATGCAACAGGCAACAGCCAAGCCGAGGTGTGCCGTGCACCCATGAGCTGGTTGCCATAATAAAATCGGCTGAGTGCCTTAAGCGCTCGCCTTAGTAGTCCGGTGAAGCTGTTAAGACTTGATGGGTCAAAAGCGTAGTCATTTCGAGAAAAAAAAAAGTATAACAAAACTTTCCGTTTTATAATCTAACTAATATTATAAATGCGAATCTGAGTTTGTTTTTGGAGTGACAAACTTTTCAGGTGTATGGAACGGTATTTTTTTTGCGTCATGACATGCTAGTAAGCGTGACCGATAGTATTGACCTTGTGCGGCTTGCGTCAGACTAGCGACACATAGTATCCCATAGCGGCCTGTCTAATTTTATTTTATTTTATTTTTTATTAATTGATATTTTACAAGACATCTTAGGTTTAATACTGTAGAGCCGTGGTCGTCAAACTGCGGCCCGCGGGCCGCATGCGGCCCTCGGTTGTTTTTCGTGCGGCCCGCGACAAAGTAAATTATTTCAAGACAACTTTACCCAGATGCCCTAGACAGAAATCAAAAACCGACTTAAGGGGCTACCTCGGTCCCACTAGCGCCGCCAATTGAAAAATAAACATGTTTCAATAAATAAAGAGAAAATTCTAACGGTGCTAGTGGGACCGAGGTAGCTTCTTAACGCTACTCGCGCGTGATCGTGTCGTGACTTGTTCCCGCGCTCCCCGCTCCGCGGCCGTGACGAGCTGCGACGCGAGTCATTTCATTTGTTTTTATGCACAAGAATAAACGTTTCTTGCTTCATAGATTGCGCGTGCGGTATTTTATGTATTATGGCGGGAGTATCATCTAAATGTGCTACTAAAAGGAAGATAACTGATGAGAATAGAAGTTTTCAAGAAAAATGGGAGGAAGAATTTTGTTTTATAAGTGGATATAAGGAGGGTACTGCTATTTGTTTAATATGCCGGGAAACTGTCGTCGGAATTAAGCGATACAATTTATTTCGCCACCACACAAGTAAGCATAGTTCATTTACCGAAGCCTACCCGTTAGAATCGATGCAAAGAAAGAATAAATTAAGTCATTTGAAATCGTCAATTCATCATCAACAAAATATAATGACAACAGCAGTCGGGCAAAATGAGGCTATTACAAAAGCATCGTACCAAGTATATAACATCCTAGCAAAACGCATGAAGCCCTTTACTGATGCCGAATTGATGAAAGAGTTTATGATAACTGTATCTCAAACGTTATTTGAAAATTTTTCCAATAGTAAACAAATAATGACAGAAGTAAAAAAGCTTACACTTTCTGAATCTACCTGTCGCCGCCGTGTTAAAGATATTTCGAAAAATTTGTTTGAGGCAGTGATTAACAAATTGAAAAACTGCAAATACTTCAGTCTTGTTTGCGATTCTAGTACGGATATAACTTCTATGGCTCAGTGCTCATTATTTGTTCGGTACTGCATAGTGGACGGAATCATAGAAGAAGACTTCTTAGCTGTAATTACCATGAAGGATCGTACGAGAGGTTGTGATTTTATGGAAGTTCTAAAAGAATTTATGGAAAAACACGGAATACCTGTAAATAGATTGATATCAGTATGTACTGATGGTTGTCCGTCAATGGTGGGTGCAAATAATGGTTTGATTGCTTTAATGAAGAAAGAATGGAATTTACCTAATTTGTTGCCCATTCATTGCTTGCTGCATCAAGAAACTTTGGCAAGCAAAATTTCTAATAACCTGTTAAAAGACGTGATGAATACGATTGTAAACATTATAAATGTTATTCGCGCGCGCGAACTTTATCATCGAAAATTCAAAGACCTACTTGAAGAATTACATGCTAATTATGGCGATGTCATTTTACATACAGCCGTCAGATGGTTAAGCAAAGGAAAAGTATTGGAACGATTCTTTCATTTAAAACACGAAATTATACTTTTTTTGCAACAAAGTGGCAAAGAATTCCCCCAACTACAACAAAATGACTGGTGGACACTTGCGGCTTTTTTAACCGACATGACTATGAAATTCAATAGTCTGAATTTAGAGATGCAAGGACGTAACAAAATAATTGGGCAAATGACAAATAAAGTGTTTGCATTTCAGGACAAACTGCAATTATACATAAATGAACTCGAAGCAGGAGATTTTTCAAATTTTCCAACTGTTTCTGCTCTGCAATGCGAAGTTTCTATTCCCGACAGTATCCATAAAGATTTAATATCTTATTTGAAAGAATATTTGAGAGAAATGCAAAATAGATTTGACGATGTGCGAAAAATTAAGAACTGCTTTATACTCGTGGAAAACTCTTGGCATGTTGATAACGAAGATATGAAATTATTTTGCCGGTTTGGGTTTTCTAAAACACAGATAATGAATGAAATCATTGAATTAAAACACGACACACAGCTAAAAGCCAGTTTCATTGAGCACCGTGAAAAGCAGGAGTACATAGAATTTTGGAGAAATGCCCCTAGCAAGTACAAATCTTTACAAGACTGCGCACAATTTGTTTTAACCATATTCTCTTCAACATGTCTTTGTGAAGCTTCATTTTCTAAAATGACCTTCTTAAAAAATAAATACCGGAATCGCCTTTCCACTCATTTAGAAGACACAATAAGGATTGCATGTAGTCCAAAGGATGCCGATATACAAGAAATAATTAAAAAAGTTCAACACCACAATTCCTAATTATAAAACAGGTATTTTTATTACGGCGTTAACTTCTTAAATATTTTCTTACCTAATTACCTATGTTTATAAACTATCTTTTTTCAATAAACGTTCTAATGAACATTATCTATGATTACTTGTTTCGATATCAACTCCCAAACGAACGACTTCGCGGGCACAGCTAGTTCAAAGTAAATAATCGATGAGCTAAAAACGAGTATACATATAATGTCGATATTGGAGCGTTCACATACTCTGCGGCCCGGCACTGGCACTCGCATTGTCATGTGTGGCCCTTGGGCAGTAAAGTGTGACGACCGCTGCTGTAGAGGGTCGTACTACCCCGGTCGAGCCGACCCATTCATGCTGAAATCAATAATAGTTTCAGCGAGTCTTGACCTCCCAAACTCACGGGGTGTTAATACAAAAAAGTTAAATACATATTAAATACTTGCTTTAAAAAAGGTTTCGTACTAGATGCACCGCACTCGTCCGAGACAAGTTCGCGTTATCCTTTTTTCGCAGATCTAACCAAAGCGAAACAAAAGAGCAAGATGGCAAACATTTTCAGCTATCGTGGGTATTTAAAACGTAACCTTTATAAACAAAGCATTCAATACGTATTTAACTTTTTTGTCATAACACCGTTAATGTTTACTCCACTGAAAGCTTTGCTCCAATGACGCTGTATCCGAACATACGTTAAATCGTCATCGCCTCAAAAATATACGAATACTTATCAATCTATTAATACCTTTAAACAAGCAATTCTTGTATAATTTTATATATATAATATAATAATATAAATACCTTTAGACGAACAATTCTCGTATAATTTTATATTTGAATATATAATTCAGGATATCGGAAATGGCGTCATCAGTTTCCGTGAAACTTAGTATGTAGGTAGTTTCGGGGACGATAGATCGATCTAGCTAGATTTTATTCATAGAAAACTTTTTTTAACTCAGATTTCATGCAATGAAAAAATATAGCTAGAATATGAAGGTAAATTTCGCCGCCGCTGCCAAACCAAAAATAGGTCAGATGGAAATTGGATACTTCGAAAATTCATGTAACCCCAGTTCGAATCCGAATGTATACATATATATTTTTTTTTTGTTTGTAAAAAAATATATTTTTTTAAGGCAAACCTAATTCATTTATTTTAATTTAAAAATGTTTTTTTAAGAACCGAGCTAGGCTCGGTCGCCCAGGTACTACGTGCTTATATATGGATACAGGATATTATGAATGTAAAAAATACCCTGAAAGAGCCATTTCTGATCTCCTAAACGCATAAACGGGGTGACACGTACAAAATGTTCTATGATTTTTTATTGTCCGAACTATACGGATATAACGATAGTCATTTATTCAACTCTCTGAAATCTAGTATGAGTTATGTAATATAACAGTTCAGATAATTAATAATAAGAAGATAATTATATTAAGGACCAAATATTTAAATCTAAAATATATAAATACTCAAAATTATATATCAACGGTGTTATTACAAAAAAAAAAAAAAAAAATAGGTCTTAAATACTTGCTTTAAAAAGGTTACGTTTTAAATGAACCGCGCTCGCTGAATGTTCGCCATCTTGCTCTTTTGTCTCGCTTTGGTTAGGAAAAAAGGATAACTCGAACTTGTATCGGACGCGCGCGATGCATTTAGTACGAAACCTTTTTAAAGCAAGTATTTAATACGTTTTTATCTTTTTTGTAATAACACCTTACATCTTTAATAAGTTACTTTTGTCCGTAACTATATTTGCAATCCGAATCCGAATTAATATTAAAATTTGCGAATGTATTTTTTGCTTTGTACGCTTTTATGCCTAAATTACTTAACAATTACCATGACATTTTGAATATCCGTTATCAAGGTTACAAAAAAGAACATAGACTACGATTATTCCATAGATTAGTGAAGAAAGAAGAGTGAAGAGAAGAAGTTCGCAAGCACTAATGTTTCTCGCACTATGAAGATATGGAATCGCCTCCCAGCCAGTGTGTTTGTTCCTTTTCCCATATAATATGAATTCTTTCAAACGTATGCGTGAAAAGGCACGTTTGTAGGTCGGCATGATAGCGATGACTGCCGTTGCTATTTAACACCAACATTCGCCTATATTTATATATCCGATAGATAGCAGACGGTTTACCAAACCGGCTTAAAAAAAAAAGAACAAAATCCTGTTTTTTTAGGAAAGATCAAACCTGCGTTAACGCGAGCAAAGCTGTGAATAGAAAGTAGCTTGATAATCGTCACACTTTTCATTGAAAATCTCTGTTGTTTGTTACAGTTTAAATTGTAATAATAAAATTTAGAATAAGTTATTTAAGTTAACACTGCCCATGTAATTATTATTCAGTACAAGTTTATGCTTGAGATGCATTGCAGAATTCATATTGTTATGTTTATTGTAAACGCATATCAGCAAACATACACATGCTTATTCGATGTACAAAAATGCTAGTAACTTTAAAAAAGTGTGAAAAACAGTAAAAACGCTGTAGGAAATATACAAACTTTTTGGAATTAGTAACGTAAATACTGGCTGGAAAAGTTGGATTTAATGTTAGAACAATAAAAATAAAATGTTTTTTTTTTCAATGGGATTTGTTTGATTGCTGTTTGTTTTAGCGTGATGGCGCAAATGGAAAACTGAACTACACTTTATTATTAAATTTCTGTGCTTGAAATTTCTTTATTACAGAACACGTCAATCACGTTAAAGGAATACATTACAGGTAAATGCTATGTTATATTCCACTTTTGTATTCTGATGCAAAGAACTGAAACGTAGTTAGTAATCTATCACATGATTTTTTTGTCGAACTGCTATTGACTTAGCAAGATCTTAACAGCTTCTCCGGACTAATATAAATACTATATATAAATACAACTCTTAAAAACTGTCTTTTCCATCAAAATAACACAAAAAAGTATATAACATATTCTCGCATATAAATTACCTCTTGATTATATTTGCCATTTTGTTTTCTTTTCCATTGGTCAAGTTTAATTTTTCGTTTATGCGTGTTTTTTTTTTGATACACATAAAATTATAAATACTTTTTATGTTACATATTTTAATTTTTCAATATTATGTTAGCAGGGTGTATAACATAGTCGATTCAGTCAGGATGCCAATAAATACTTTGTAGTTACTTTCACTCTTTATTTGGCCAGTTACGCCTTACAGTACTTTTCACAAAGGAACGCGTAGATAACACCGACATCTTGCCTTTTATAGGCCGTACTATATAATTTATAAGACGAACTATATAACTCAAAGCAATTACCATTTATTTATAATTCTGCTAATCAATTCTATAAAAATCATTGTTTTTTATGTATCTGAAATATGTTTAGACATACAATGATGTATTTAGAGTAGCGACATCTAGCCCTTTATAGGTGAAACTATGGAAGTCAAAGTAATTACTATTATTATCATAAAACTAATGTTATACAAGTAATAAATCAATAATATTAATTCTTTGTTATGTCTCAATGAAATCTATATAATTATAATAATTCTCATTAATGTATCTTTAATAAAATGGCGCTAATGTTAATGAGTCTCTGTTTTATGATGGTGCTTGGCGCTAGTATCAATGCTTATATCTAATGTGGCGCTAATATCTCGTGTCTTGAATATGACGAGCGATACCGGAGGTGGGTAGCTAACAATTATTAATAGTGAAAGATGTACCGGTGTGATAAACTTTTGTAGATTTTCAGTTTAGTATATGCCTTATTATTGCTATTATATTATTCAAAGTACTGTTTGATAAATAGCTCAAAAATTCGTTCTATTTACTACCACTGAATCTCCATGCCAGAGAAACATCTATAGAGATTATTTAAATTTTATATGTAATACATACTTTTATTATTTTTCAATCGGACAAGAAATTATAATAAGATCAAAGGCCGGGAGGGAAAAGAAATTCTTTGAAAGTTACGTATAAGGGTTCTTATAAGTGGCGACGGTATTTATTGATAAATCTACAAAGAGCCTTTATAAAATGCGACAGTCATTGTCTTTGAAATGAAATCATATTAAATTAAATACCTATGAATAGGGACCTTCGAGTATCTTAAGGAAAATTCATAAGACAACCGTATTTTTAATATATATAGGTTTAAAGTTAACAGTAGATACTTTGATTATAGCGTAATTAATCAAAATAAGAAAGAACAGTTAATTTAGGCCTTGAGAAGGCGCTTTTGATTGTCAAAACTACCAGGAAATGATCGGTTTTATTTCTTCATAATATATATTCTTTAAAATATTGTTAATGTATTATACTCCTCTTTAGTGGAGATACAAAGACACAGATAGACACAGTGTACAAATATACAACCATCGTTCATACGATATATATTTATCGTATTATTCATATCATATTATTCTTCACGTGACCGACGAAGGATGACATATCTCTCGGCAGTCGCCGTTGTTTTTGATTGCACTGTGCTTACCATCAGGCTTAGTGCAGTCACTTTGCTGAGCTACTACATAAAAAAAGACAATAAAATCCGCTTAACATGTTGCTTGGCCTTACTATTAGGCATATAAGTAATGTGTTTAGGGCTTTGTTATAAAACCTAACACCATTACCTAGAAACTGTTAGAGGTCTTAGTGAGTCTGAAGCATAGGATGGTCAATTTGTCATTGTTTCTGATATTTCAGTTTTCTTGGTCTTTTATTAAATCCAATTTATCTATGCTTTCGCGGACATAATTAGATTATCAAGAATGTATTAGGAGATCAGAGTTAAGGTATAGGATTTCTAAAACTTAGCGTTTAATAATTCGCGGGGCTCTATATTATAAATTGTCCTAACTGCCTGTTTTTGTAGTATGAATATGTTATCAACCGGGAAAGAAAATTAGAGTCTTCACCAAATATTTTGAATGCTCTGAATATAGTTGCTAATAACTTAAATTTTGAGGCAATTAGGTATTATATGTATAACATCGAGACAATTTAAGGACAAATAAATGACCATTTTAGATTCCTATAACATTGTGTTAAAGCCATTATTGAGTATATTCCGCGAAAGCCCGATCTTATGGCCATATCTTTTTTTAATAAATTTGAACTTTTTATATATATATATATATATATAATATTTCAAAAAAAAATATAATAAAAATATGTATAGAATGAAAAAATACAACCAGGAATCGGATTACACAATATTGTATTAAATATTTTCGATAGATATCTTACACACATAAGATGGATTTGTGATATTTCTTGTCAATAAAGCCCTTTCAATGGGTTGTGGAGACACGTATTTATATATCCTTCACAAAGGTACTGAATATATCGACAGCTTTAGCATTTTCCAAAGGTTCGACGTATATCCTGCAGAATGATTGTGTTCCAGAAGTATTTCTGCTATATTTTCCTACACGATTCAAATATATTATACTATTCGAATATGTATCTATGTCTATCACACTTCATAAATATTATGAATTAGATATATTATTATTTAGATAATTGTCGCCGGTAAATAAATATGAACGAATTAAAGTTTCTTTACTCAGCCTTAAAATTATAAGGTCGACTCTAAGTTTGCCATTCACTATTGCTTACGTCACAAGGTATAATAATATCTAAATAAATTCAAATAACACAAATAGCCTTGCAATCGTATATCCCCCCTAATAGTATAAATATAATAGTAAGTTTGTTTGTTAGTTACGGTTTCATTTCTTAACTACTTAACCAAACATCATGAAATTTTGCATATACATTGCCGCGGGTATAAAAAAGTACATAAGGACTTTCTGTATCATTCATTCTAGAAGAACGTTCTGTTCCCAAGAAATAAATCAAATCAATATGAAAGCGAGCAAAGCCGCGAGCAAATCTAGTTATATATTTCAACTTCGGAATACAAGAAAACTTCTCTCAGAGGGAGAATTTTGCTTACGATATCAGGTCCTCCGAACGAGGCATCACCTTTGCACGTCGGAATGATAGTGACGACTACCGTTGATATTTAACATCGACAGCCGCAATTGTTTTTAAATTGTATCTTACTTTCTAATAGGTATTGTCCAATAATTTTACCGAACTAGTATAAAAAAGTCTAGGACATATGGATCTATCTTATTATACCATAATACTAATTTACGAATTACATTTTTCTCATTTTCCCATAGAATTTCAATTATTTCGTCGCAACGTAAATAAATTTCAATTTACTATTAGCACCGAAAGCATATTTCTCTCGCAGAAGCTGATCCCCCTGTTATTTGTATTCAGCAAAACAAAAACATAATTTAATAGTGATAGGTTTAGTACCTTGCCCACGAACCCCAATGGTTCACGATAAATAACAGATCAGTTGACAAAGCAATACGGGGTCCGGTAATTAAATTTTATTGCACTTAAGTAAAATCAATGAGTCCATACATCTTCCCATTACATGGGAACGGGACTTTGACGCTCGAATTTTGTAGCATTAGCAGATTAGCGTCTTAGATTTAGAATAGTTTTTTTTATATCATAGGAGGCAAACGAAAAGGTGTGTTACCTGATGTTAAGTGATCACCACCGTCTGTAGATACTAGCAACACCAGGTGAGTTGCAAGTGCGTCGCCAACTTGTTTATGGGTGAGGATTAGGGGGAGGGTAGGAAAGGGGGGAGGCGTTCTTACTAACCAAACGAAACGCAATAAACACTGTTACTTCACGTCGATTTTCTGTGAGAGGGTGGTACTACCCCCGACGAGCCAACCCATACATGATGTAATCAGTTATAGCTTTTTTTTTGAACTGACTACGCTATGGACCCAGCAAGGTCTTAACAGCTTCACCGGACTACTAAGGCGAGCGCTTAAGCACTCAGCCGATTTTATTTTAGGAACCAGCTCAAGGGTGCACGGCACACCTCGGCTTGGCTGTTGCCTGTTGCATGCAAAATCGCGACCTATCTTAGCTAACCTAGCTAACTATTTATATATGTTTGAATTGATGAGACGCATAAGTGTACCAAGCATACACGCCTCAACAACCCCTCCATATATTTTTTATCGGAAAATTAGAGTTTTTCCAGTTCGATAAGGGAAAAAAATAAAACCCTTCCACTTCCACTTCCATGTGTAAGCGTGTAGGCGTGCACGTGTGTGGGGGTGATCGTGTAGTGTTGTAGCAGTGATGTAAATTTTTGTGTCACTGTATCGCGCAAGTAACGCACTCAAGGGCTCCCTGCCTAGGGATCGAACCTAGACTTGAGCCGCTGCCGAGGGATGCCTAATTTGGTGTGCGGGAGCGAAATTTACCCCCAGACCACGGCGTCGTGATCTATGGTCTCAGTTATAGCTTCAGCGTGACTCTACCATCTACCAAATAGTTGGGATATACGTGCTTTAAATGTTGTGTAAGGATGAGTGTAAATGATAATAAATACATATGCACAATACATTGAAATTATTTCATTTCATTTAAATGTTTTTAGTCATATCCACTAAGGTCTAATCTTTGTATGATCAGAAACTTACCTAAATACAGTTTACATATTTAAGCAATAAACACTCAATATTCAGACTTCCCACAAGTTTCTATCAGAAGCGGAGGTTTATAACTTATTAAGTAATTCTCGGCTAACCACAGCACCCTAATAGAACAACTTGTATCTAACCGAGAGCACCTCGTAATCTGTATTAAGTCTTGATTGATACACTTCCCAATTAGAAGTACCAAGACATAAGCAACTGCTTACGACATCTCCTTTAATGATATTAGTGTTCCAGTCGATCACTATCATTGAGCGACAGTTAACTAACTCAATTTCCGTAACTTCGGCAAGTCGGATGTCAAATCAGTTACATAAGATTTATTATAAGTAATGATAGGAATCAAATTGAAATAGATTAGAGTAAAAGAGATGATAGTTCATGGCCATATTTAACACGTCAAATAAGAATATCAAAACAAATACTAATAAACAACAAAGAAGACCTTAGTTAAAGTTAGTTCTAAGACTTTACAACGTAAAACACGGACGTAATAGACTTACGTGT
Source organism: Antheraea mylitta (assembly GCA_014332785.1). Classification (NCBI taxonomy): domain Eukaryota; kingdom Metazoa; phylum Arthropoda; class Insecta; order Lepidoptera; family Saturniidae; genus Antheraea; species Antheraea mylitta. The sequence continues at coordinate 1,419,244 of JACEII010000022.1, read as the reverse complement.
CGAAAGCTATAAGGGGTGACCCAGAGTTAATAACCTTCGATAAAACGGACAATAGATCCTTTTGATTTGTTTATGCTGTTTCCACGTTCACTTTCTATGGTAAAACTGAAGTAACCCGACGGTCATTGACACTGTGCTTTAACATAGATATTAAGCACCTACTTTTTTATTGATTTAGAATGAGAATCGAGTGCAGAGTATCCTCCATAAATATTGCTACTGTCTAAACTTTCAGCCTGTATATAGTCCTCTCTAAATTTTTTACTGCTTTGAATATAGAGACACAGAACACAAATTTAGGTATAAATGTACAAAACATCGAGACAACCTGAAGATAAATAAATAACAATTTTAGATTCCTATAATAATATTTTAATTTTGTTTTGTATTAAACTCTTAATATCACGCGTAAACCGAGCTTACGGCTATATTCGTTTTATATTAAACTAACCCACAATATTCCTTTATTACCTTGAGAAAATATATGCAAAATTCATGACGATAGGTTGAGTACCTAGTTAAGGCATAAGTACTAAAACAATTGCACATTTATAGTATTAGTAAGGATTTATTTTTAATTGGTCCTTGTTGTCTTATAAATAAATGTTAGTTTTTGTATTTAAATCATAGGACACGATTGTACATGTCAAAATAAAGTAAAAATGCTAACTACTTACTCATTTCATATTCTCAGAAACTCACATTTCCATATTTTTTCCCAATGCCGTCGGCACTACAAGAACATTTTTGAAGGTTAGATTTCCTCACGATAATTTTCTCGACTATCAACCAAGAGTGTTACCAATTTTAATTAGTAAACGCACGCGTATCCGTATAATTCATTGGTGCATACTAAGTTTCTATAATCTTGTGGACATCAAATTTACATTCAACCAGTTAAACCGCTCGCTACCGAAATTTTGGCCAATGGGCAGCCAAGCAATGGCTTAGATTTAAAAATACCTTTACAAGTGTTCGCAAAGTCACCCGAGCAAAACCACGGGGACTACAAGTAACATTATAATCAAAATAATATTAAGAAATATACACGTTATTTTATGATCGCTAATAATATAAATTTTCCCATAAATCATAAATCAATAATGAATTCTACCGATTCAACGTTGAAAGTTATTAAAACATTATTCACAAATATTTGTCTTCTCAGCAAAACACCACCTCGATTGTTTACAATGGATAAATCAATCTCTTTCTGGAGTTCCGTATTTCGTTCGGCAAATAGCCATTGTGAGTCCAAACAACGGGCCGCACTACGTTTTAACTGAATGAAATCAAATGAACAAAACATTCACTCGAGCCGTGATCCGGATAAAGTTTATAGTTTACCCTTTATATTTTGAATATCCGTTATATTCCAACAGTGTTTACTTGTTTAAAAACTCGCTGAAACCCGCCCGCTTTGCTGTGTATTAAATAAACTTTTAATTAAAAAAAATATGGCAAAATGGCAAAAGATCCATAGAATTTAAAAAAAAGTATCCTAGCTCTATCTACGAAAAATTCTACATCAAATGGTCATAGTATTATACCGATACGTCCAGTAGTGTTGACCTGACTACATTTTGGGCCGATTTTGGGCTACACTAATTTCGACTACTATAGAAATATAAGTATTATTAATAGCTACCTATAAGTCCACTGTAAATAATTTAATTTCTACTATATACTATTTTTACTATGCCCGAACCCAAGTATTAAATTAGCCAATAAACATAGTTCCCGTCCCAAATTCTCGAAGTAACAATTTGAGGAGGGCACCGTAGGCGGAGCGACTCGAGTATGGACCTAGAATTTCAGGAATTGAAGCCGGTTCGCTGCGGCGTTGGGAACAAAAAATGCATAGATAGAACTTCCTAATCTATACATATAATAAAATGAAGTGTCTGTATGTAACAGCAAAATAAAAATTTTTCACTGATTGGGTATGAACGTATACATGCTACTTGATAACAAAAATGCAATTTTTAAAATTTTTGTCTGTCTGTCTGTTTGTTCCGGGTAATCTCCGAAACGGCTGGACCGATTTTAACAGGAATTCCACTAGCAGATAGCTAAAATTACTGCGGGTGACATACTCTAAATCAGACTAAGTGTTAACCGCGGCTTCGTCTGCAATGCTATCTCGAAAACGGTTGGACTAATTTTCACGAAATTTTCACCAACAGATAGTGGACATCATAACAAGTAATTCAGTCTTTTTTAATTTAGGTTAGCTGTTAACCGTGGCTTTGCCCGGAGTACTATCTCTAAAACGGTTTGACCGATCTTCAAGAAACGTTATTGGTAGATAGCTGATTTAATAAAAAGTAATTCAAGTAATTTTAATTTATACTAGCTGTTAACCGTGGCTTCACCCGTAGTACTATTTCCAAAACGGTTAGTCCCATATTTACAAAACTTTAATTGGCCAATTGCTGACTTTATAAAAATTAATTCTAGATATTTTAGTTTATACTAGCTGTTAACTGTGGCTTCACACGCAGTACTACCTCGATTACGGTTAGATCGATCTTCACAAAACTTTCATTAGCCGATAGCTGACTTTATAAAAAGTAATTCAAGCAATTTTAATGTATACTTGCTATTGCCCGTGGCTTACCATCTTCAAAACGGTTAGACCGACTTTCACGGGACTTTCACTGGTAGACAGCGAACCTTATAAAAAGTAATTTAAGTTATTCTTTTTTAGACTAGCTGTTAACCGCGACTTTGTCTGTATGAAATTTAGCAAGATTTCAACTCATTCTTTATTTTTTATTAGAGACATAATTATCAACTTATTGTTTACAATTCGTCATTATAATTGTTAGTAACTTTGAAGATAGACGAGATCTTCCTAATAAGATCTTAGACCATAAATGTATTACATAAAGAGCTCCATTATACGATTTCTTGCGGAACAGAAAAGTGTATTTTTTTTATAGTCACAAAATCTTTTTTACAATAGATATGTATATTAAATGTAGTGTAGATGTAAATCTTTATAATAACATTTTAAGTAATTGTTTCATTCGTGTCTTAACACAGTGTAAGGAAGCACTGAGGTTGTTATATGATAGGGTAAGGTTCCAAATACGTTGCTGATGACAAACCCCATTTGGCACACTGTTAGTATATATATAACTAATGTACAAATTACATGTTACTGTAAGCGGCGTGCGTTTCGTACTTATATTTACTTATATAATTTAATTGTTTTATTTAATCTTTATCTATTTTTTATTTATTATACATCGGGTTTTTTTAACTTGAACTGACTACGCTATTGACCTAGCAATGTCTTAACAGCTTAATCAGGCTGTTGCATTATCCACTATTGTAAATAAACAAATAATTATAATTTCATTGAACAACTTAGAAGATATCACGGACACAAGATTACGAATTTTTTTTTTTTTTTTGTATAAAGACTTGTACAGTTCAGTACTTTAATGAACTGTAAGCATCAAAGCGCCACAAAATGAATCAAAATCATTTAGACACTATATTAATCTATTACATCAATGCGAAACCGGGACTAGTCGTTAGTACATTACAAACAAGTAATTACTGTTCGGTCATTACAAATGGCCTCATCAGTAATCATTCCTAAATAAAACATTAGGTTTATTTATCTATAATAGATCACAAACATTAACAAATCGTATTTAAGTATTTGAATTAATATCAGTTGTGCTAAACAAACGGACCGGTTAACAAAATTAATTTAATCAAGTCGGGCCACGAAATCATTCTTAGATGTAGTCCCGCTGGGTACACCTCTAATTGATACGACCAAGAAACTCGAACTTAACTCACCAACATCACCTTGCGTGCGCTGGATATTAATTGGTAGCCGTAATTTAATATTGCTCTCAACCGAATCAAATGTAATATGTTTTTGAAACACGTCACAATAAATACATTCATTGTGCAACCAGTGAAAACAGATATAACTGGTTAGTTACCTACGTACATACTACATAAACCTATATAATAAAGAGTTCAGATTACAGTGCTAATTCAGCTATTGTGAAAGTTCTCATGTGAATCATTGTGTAAAGTACTGACCATATAAAATAATATATCGTGGGGCAATCGAAGTATTACGAAGCTTCAATCTTGATCAATCGCCGGTGCTTAGATGTTGACATCTTAGTATTAATTAAATATCTATCTATATATTCATAGGTATAATAACAATGTAAATCTAACGTGTACTTATTACATTTTCGTAAAAAAAAAAATATTGTAGGTGTCTAGGAAAAGTAATAAAATACATTTCAATCATTTTTAGAAATGTCTGTCTGGCTGGCTGTTTGTCTGTCTGTTTGTTTGACCACGCGCCACTGTTGAAGTAGCGATCACAAAAATCGTAAAGCATATTCTGGAGTAACATTTAGTCTTGGTTTCAGTAAAATCAGTTCACTCTATCAAAAATTATTGTAATTTTAATGACAACGCGACACATGTACGAGAGAAGAGTAGATACGTAAATGGACTTAATATATTCCAGTTAACTCTATCAAAAGTTATTGTAATTTTAATGACAACGCGACACAGGTACGAGAGAAAAGAAGATACGTAAATAAACTTAATACATTCCAGTTCACTCTATCAAAAGTTATTGTAATTTTAATTACAACGCGACACAGGTACGAGAGAAAAGAAGATACGTAAATGGACTTAATATATTCCAGTTCACTCTATCAAAAGTTGTTGTAATTTTAATGACAACGCAACACAGGTACGAGAGAAAAGAAGATACGTAAATGGACTTAATATATTCCAGTTCACTCTATCAAAAGTTATTGTAATTTTAATGACGTCGCGACTTAATTACGAGAGAAAAGTAGATAAGTAAATGGACTCAATACATTCAGAAGATTTTATTAGTCACTGTTTTTTTTACCTTAGATTTCACGCGAAGGGAGTCGCGGGCACAACTAGTAAGTAATATATTGTAAGTAGTTAGTTATCGTAACTAAAGATTGTAAGGACAAAAATTGCCTTTTCGTATTAAAAACCTCCTACTGACGCCAACTACATAATTAGTATAAAAACTTTATCGAAACAACAACACCGATATTAGTAAGAAAATCTTTATATAAATAGACGGACATAAAACCGTTCAGTACTCTTTTCTCCTGCGTTTCTCAAACGATTTTCTTTATTTTCTGTTTAGTACCCATTGACTAGCTTTATTGTTATCGATAAAACAGAATGGAAATAGTTTTTTTTCGTTAGCTTAGACTATTCCGATCCTTTATTTGTAAGTATCTATTCATTATAGTTCACGTTTCTTCATGTATACGAGTACTTATACAATAGTCAATAAAGTTAAAAAAAATGTATCAAGAAAAATAAATAAAAAGAAACCTTTTGTACCCTAATTATGGTTGACTTTCCACCACGATGCGACCACTAGTAATAATTCAATTAGCAAAAATCTTTCTTTAAAATTAATCAAATCATTGTTAAATTTTTATACACTTCGATTACAATTGACTATAGCTTTGTGATGAATTAGTAATAAGATAAACTTAAAATACTGAAATTCGTTTTACCAAAAAAAGTACAACTCTACATATGTTTTGGACTTACTCAATTATTGGTTGGTAATATTATTTTTCAAGGGTGCGAGTTTTGCAAGTTTTGGAATTGGAAGGCATTTAAACATAGCGTTCGTTTCTAGATACATGCTATCTTAGGCTTCAAAATATATCATACAAATATAATGCTTACATTATATAGTAGACACGATGCATAGTAGAACTTCATATGTCGGTTTTAAAAGCATTACTTACGGCTGTCCGACTTTCAAACAATCAATCGTATCGAAATAACCGACTTAGAAGCGGTTAATTTAATTCCGACAATATTTTGTCACAGCATTTGTCAGACTAATGTCACAATGTCAAGATTAGTGCCATAAACGCTGATACGGGATCTGCTTGAACGACCGAAGATAATCCTTACGACTCGGATTTAATAATAAATTAATACGATTCGATTCGAAATTAAAAAAAAAAACTTATTTATAATTTTATAACAGCTTTTTGATTATTGTATGAAATGCAATAACAAATATTCAAGAAAACAACCTAATGACAAATTATATCTACAGTCTGTAGCTAAGTATAGCTTATAAACCTTAAAAAGACCGCCATCCTTTGGATTTAGTAGGGCTGTAATAGTAATTGTTACGTAGACGTCAAAATTCTAGAAAATTTCATATTATTAGAAACTTGGAAGTATTTTTTTCCAGTTGTAAATCAAGGTGATATTACAAACATATTGTAAAGCAACAATAAGAAGTCTAAAACTAAACTAATTTATCCCTCGCAAAGATACTTCGAATTTACAAAAAAAAGTACTAACAATAACAAAAATAAAATATATATATATAAATAATTTCACTCAAAATCTTCTTAGTGATATAATCGAAGTGTTATTTTCCAAGAACGATAAAACTGTATTTCGTTTCAAAACAAAGACTTTGTGTTGAATTTGATAAAGGAATATATTAATTTCAAACATAAAATCTAAAACATACACAAATAACTTAAACGGAATAGCCATTTGTTTGACAACTCTCTTTAGACTAGAAAGATATTGAAGTAAAACTTCTTTGAGCGCGTATAGGAGGTGACTGGACGTCAATGCAATGGGAGTCCCTTACGGCAATATGGCGTCACGTTTCCGTACCATCCGATTAGAAAATAATGAAACAGAACCAAACCTTCTGTTAAATCATCGTTGTGAATTGCATACAACAAGCAACAGCTCAAGCCGAGGTGTGCCATGCACCCTTGAGCCAGTTGTCAAATAAAATCGGCTGAGTGCCTTAAGCAATCGCCTAAGTCTTCCGGTGAAGCTGTTAAGACCTTGCTAGGTCAATAGCGTAGTCAGATCGAAAAAAAAATCTGTTAATCATAATTAATTTAATTCGTTACTTATCATAGTACTTTGTTCGTACTATTGTATATTTTATTTATTTGATAACAGTTGTAACAATATTTCCTGTGTTATTTAGGTTCGAAATCAGCTGATAGATGGCATTACAGATAATGAAGCATTGATTTAATTTGTTACTTACTTACATTGAAACAGGACGACAGCATGGTCGCGCGCCTATATATACATAATTAATTGTATTATATGATATTTATTATTATTAATTTTTTTATAAGCTATCTATTGCCAAAATCAAAAATATTTTAAAAGTTTCACTTTAATCGCGTGTGACGGTTACACGAACAAATTTTTTATTTGAAACTACGCAAATAATATCTCTACTGGTTTTCAATTATTCCACTATATACACTACTGCAAGTGAACAGGGTCAATGTCCCCTATACAGGTTATATTTTATTTGATCAAGTAGATTGACGTCAATATAAATTGTATGAATTGGATAATGTGCCCGGAGCCGGTCGACGACGCGACAGCTGCGTTTGCGCCGGACGACGCCAATCTGTGCCCAAGTGCTTATAAGTGGCTCGCTCCTGTTTGGCTTTATCCTTTAATGCATGCACTATATCCTGTAGTAAAATCGTCCATAACTAATATGTTATAAACTAGCCTCTGCCCGCGAACTTGTCCGCGTGGAATAGCTACTTTGGCCTGAAGCCAACACGCAGCGGAAGCTCTCAAATGGAAAAAAGAAACCCAATTTTGAAATATTTTTCATTGGTTCTCCGCTCCTATTGATATTTGTATTATGATATATAGCCTATAACCTTTCTCAATAAATAATCTACATAACAATGGAAGAATTTTTCAAATCGGTCCAGTAGTTTCTACAACGTCACAAACTCACAACGTCACAAACTCACAACGTCACAAACTTTACCTCTTTATAATATACTAGCTGTTACCCGCGGCTCCGCACGCGTTTTTTGAATGTATTAATTAAATTTAAAATTGTTATTACATGTGTAAATAACAATAATACTATTTCAAAAATATTTGTAAGTATGACACGCACATCATCTACAGTAACAGGTAACATTTACATTATATATGTGAATACTAATAGTGTATCGAATGGGATGGGATTTATCATAAGCCACATAGCTGGAACTTTAAACTACTATCTATGTATCACCCTCAGTGCTCACTTACACTATATAAGAAAGTAATGAAAATATTAAGCTATACATTATCGAACAATATGTGTTCAATCTTTTATTATATAGACATAATATCGGGTATCGTCTGCTGAACTCGCTAGCTTAAAATAAAATAGCTAATTAGTTAGTTATTTGCCCGTAAAATTCCCGTTCAAATATTACTTGTACTCCGTTGAAGTTGTTAAGCTTGCTAAGTCAATACCGTAGTCATTTCTAAGAAAACAAAACCGTTCATATAGGTCCAGCTGTTTCGGAGATTACCCGGAACAAATAAACAAACAGATATATCGACAGAATTAAAAAAAAATGTTGATATTTGTAGCATCGCAGATATATTTATTCATCAAAAAGTATTTATTTGAATATTATATACACACGCTTTATTCTTATAATACGTAATAAACTTTTTGAGGAGTTTTTGACGGGATTTCAGTCTGTTATGTAGGGATTTTATATTTTATTCATAATTTTGTGTTATTTAACTCTATATTGTGTTAAATTGGCGGCGTTTTATGTAAAATGGTTTGTTTATTATGTTAAGTGAAATAAATGAAAAATAATACCGCGGAGCATGTATTCTGGGGTTTTGAAAATTAAGAAGATAAAAATTTACGAAATATTATATAGAAGATTTGGCGCTTATATATAGAGAATACATAAGAATTACCTATATTGACAGTTTTAGAATTGGCAGTATGGATTAATTCCTTCGCCTTTATTGTGTTGGACGAATATTATTACTACTAACCTTTTAGAATAGCAGCACAAAATAAACTTTAAAAATGTTTGCGATAGCAACGTACTACTTATAATCAAAAATTGGAATTAAAAATAACCTAGAATAAACTTTTGAACAGGAACACAAAATAAACCCTAATAATATTTCCGATAGAATGTTATCATGTTACCATGGCAACGCATATAATACTGACACTGACACGCAGCGGATGCTCTAAAAATAGCCCGATTTTGAGACATTCTTCATTAGTCCTCCGCTCCTATTGGTTTTAACGCGATGATATGTAGCCTATAGCCATCGATAAATGAGCTATCTAACACTGAAAGAAACTCTCAAATCGAACCGGTAGTTCTTGAGATTAGCGCGTTCAACCAAAATAAACAAACAAACTCTTCAGCTTTATAATATTAGTATAGATTAGTATTAGTATAAGTATATAGTATTAGTATAGATAGTAGCTTAAATCAATGCATCCATCTATCCCTTAGGAACATTGTTCTTTTTCTTAAAAGGTACTCTGTACCTCTGATAAGTGTCGATGGAAAGTTTTTTGACGATCGAATGTGTAATTAAGTGGTGAAAGCATAAGAAACAGTCATAATCACATTGGCATCTATAATGTTAGTTATGGTATTTTTTATTCTCGAAGTGACTACGCCTATTGGCCTTGCGAGGCCTTCACGCTTATGGCATTCAACCGATTTTATTTGGGCAACTAGCTCAAGTGTGCACGGCACACCTCGGCTTGGCTGTTGCCTGTTACATGCAATTCGCGACCGATCTGAGTTAACCTAGCTAACTAACTATTCATATATATATGTGAGTTGTTGAAACATATATGTGTACCAAGCATAGGTATTTCAACAGCTCTTAAAATATTTCTTATAGGAAAATTTCTAAAGTTTTTTCAGTTGGATAAGGGAAAAAAATAAAACCCTTACATTTTTATGTGTAAGCGTGTAAGCGTGCACGTGTGTGGGGGTGATAGTGTAGTGTTGTAGCAGTGATGTAAATTTTTGTGTCACTGTATCGCGCAAACAACGCACTAAAGGGCTCCCCGCCGAGGGAGCGAACCGAAATGTTAGTTAGGATTTGTCATATAAAAATATAGGTGGTAGAGTCACGCTGAAGCTATTACTGGTTTCAGCATGAATGGGTCGGCTTGTCCAGGGTAGTATCACAGAAACACCGACGTGAAGTAACAGTACTTGCATTGTTGCGTTTCGTTCGGTCACTGAGAGCGCTGAAAGACCAACTCACCCCTCCTCCCTCTCCCCTCCCCTGTACCTCTTCCCTCAAACACAAGCTGGCAACGCACTTTCGATTCCCCGGTGTTGTAAATGTCTATGGACGATGGTGGTCACTTAACATCAGGTGACCCCCTGCTATGATATAAAAAAGCAACTGAATTGCCGAACAACACCGTGTTATATTTAATGGAATTACACCAATTTTTTAATAATATTTTGTATTGCATTGAAATATAGTAGGAGATTTTTTTGACGTATATATTTCAGATAGTTTTTATGTGAAGTATTTTTCATCTTTAGCCAGTTCATCTATAGTAATATTATAAAGGTGTACTAATATTATAAAGCGGAAGATATTGTTTTCTTTAACGCGCTAATCTCAGGAACTATTAGTGTAATTTGAAAAATTATTTTAGTTTTATATAGCTAATTTGTTATACATAATATAATCACGCTAAGACCAATAGGAGCGGAGTACCAACAAAGTAACTATTCCGCGCAGAGGAAGTCGCGAGCAGAAGCTAGTTTAGTTATAAACTAATTCGGTAGTTAATTAGGTATTATAATTAATTCAAAACTTATCATGATTTTCAATCTGACATACAGTTATTCAGTCGTTCGATTTAATTAATTCTAAATTGTTTGTTTAGAAAAAACTATGTTGTGATATGAAGATAACGCACCAGTGAATTCATTCGCACGGTTCGGTGAATCTTTATATAATGTGTAATAGTTTAGACAGGTATCAAAAGAATGATAGTGGTAAAAATTGGGTCAGTACATTACAAATAAACCAACTTCCGCTTCTAACAAAATAAAAATTGATATACCTATGATATGCGCATATATTTAGGTTTTTTTAAACAAATCTAAACGGTATTATTACGAAAGAGTTAAAGACGTATTGAATACTTGCTTTAAAAAGGTTACGGTTTAAATGCACCGCGGTCGTTGAGTGTGCGCCATCTTGCTCTTTTGTCACACCCGATTAGACCTCCCACGGCAGCGGTTCAAGCTTAGGTTCGATCCCTCGGTAGGGAGCCCTTGAGTGCGTTGCTTGCGCGATACGGTGACACACAAATATACATCACTGCTACAACACTACACGATCACCCCACACACGTGCACGCCTACACGCTTACACATGAAAATGGAAGGGTTTACTTTTTTTTTCCCCTTATGGAACTGGAAAACTCTCAATTTTCCGATAATAAATATATGGAGGATTTGATGAGGCGTGTATGCTTGGTATACATATACGATTCAATAACTCTTACATATATGAATAGTTAGCTAGGTTAGCTAAGATACGTCGCGATTTTGCATGCAACAGGCAACAGCCAAATCGAGGTGTGCCGTGCACCCTTGAGCTGGTTGTCAAAATAAAATCGGTTGAGTGCCTTAAGCGCTCGCCTTAGTAGTCCGGTGAAGCTGTTAAGACCTTGCTGGGTCAATAGCGTAGTCATTTCGAAAAAAAAACTCTTTTGTTACGCTTTGGTTAGGTTAGGTTAGACTTGCGAAAACAGGATAACGCGATCTTGTCTCGGGCAAGCGCGGTGCTTTTAGTACGAAACCTTTTTAAAGCAAGTATTCAACACGACATGTATAAATTAATTAGCTTGTTAATTTATACATGTCGTGTTCACCTTTAGTAGAGTTCGTGTCCATTTATGTTCACTGAGCTCAGTTTTGTGGACCTTAAATAAATAAATAAATAAAGCAAGTATCTAATACATATTTCACTTTTTTATAATAACACCGTATATCTTTATCTTATCAATTTCTTTTAAAGAAAATATAACGATATATGCATAGAATTCTAATGTTTTATATGTTAATTAACACCTTTGTAATGTATGTTTTTTGACAATTATTAACTATGGAAGATTTCAGATATAGATATTTTAATGAGAAAACATTCAGCTGATACAAGAAAATCTGAACTTACACTTTTCGCAAAATATGTAGATTATAAAGTTGCGTGTGAGTGTAATATATTTTGAATTTTAAGTAAACATTTAATGAAAGATTCTATATCATAAAAGAATTTCTCGTGTGATCCCGCTCTAAGCACATTCTGATGCAGTAAATCCCATAAATATATTAACATTACTCTAGTGAGTTGTCTCCCAAAAATAGCCGCATTAGTTAGTAACTGTTCCCACGGTCGGCGCATTGGCGTGTGCGATACTCATTACTACACACTTCCGGGATTAATGATGAGACACAGTTTAGCTCTTGAGTGTCTAATACTATTGCCGACACATTTATTACACATTTTCTACACAAAATATAGATGATAATAAGCAATTAACATATTATAAAAACAATGTCTTTTTCCATATTATTTCACAGTAGCCTCTGCCCGCGACTTTGTTCGCGTGTAATAGTTACTTTGGGCTAACGCTAACACGCAGCGGAAGCTCTCAAGGAAAAAAACTGCGATTTTGAAACATTCTTCATTGGTGCTCCGCTTTTATTGATCTTAGCGTGATGATACCATCATCGATAAATGAGCTATATAACATTAAAAGAATTTTTCAAATCGGACCAGTAGTTCCTGAGACGCATCTCCCTCTCTCTTCCAGCCCTTTCTCCTCTTCCCGCACCTCTACCCTTCTCTCTCCCCCCTATCCCGCCAATACAGGCTAGCAATTCACATGCGACTCCTCTGGTGTTGCTGCTGTCTATGGACGCTGGTGATCAATTAACATGAGATGACCCACCTGTTCGTTTGTCTCCTATTACATAAAAAAAGAAATTTATTCTAAGAGAATATTCATTCAGATTTTTAAAAATAAAACTATTTAAGGCGTATTAAAAAATGTGAAAGATTTCAATATATAAAATGTCAAACAGGTTACAAATTTTTTGAGCGCTTTGAATACAGTTGCATAGAACACAAGTTTAAGTATAAATGCGTTTATATAATTAGATTATTGTTAGACAGTGTTATACAGTTATTGTTAGACAGTGTATATGTTATAACTTGAATTCTTGAAAGTATGCGAATGCGTTGGTACCTGCCGAGGTTCGAACTTGACGACATCAATTTGACATTCCACCGGTCAAACTAATCGACAAACAAAAATTGACATTAAATCCTATTTACATTTGTACACAACCTATTATTACTTAGATCACAGAGAAATACAGTAGGAAAATAGGGACTGATTCCTTGAAAAAGAACTCTTTTATTAAGCAACACTTTGCACCAGAACATCACAAGCGAAACCGCTCACAGAAGCTAATAAAAGTTTAATTAACACTTTCACAGCGCGCTTTAACTATCGGCATATTATGTGGAATAATATTCTGGTACGTTCAATAAAACGTGTTATAATCGAATCAAGTTCAGTCAGCTTAATCAGCTTATAGAAATTCCAATTAAAATCGACTCAGTTAACGATCATTCGATCCTACCTTTATTTATAATTAGTTATGAACGAGTCACCTCCGAGTGAACAGCGGGAGGCGTCAAAATTTACGTGTTGTGGTTACGATGTCGCACTATATCAATGTTTAAATTGTCGTATTCAGATAAAAATACATGCACATATAGAAGAAAACTTTACTTACTAGAGTACCCTTTATTTTTTAATTTACATATATTATGTATTAATAAATCTGTAGCGATAAAAATCTATCCAAACTGATGATAGTACCTATATCTAAGGTCAGTAAAAACAAACCTTTTTATTCTCGAACTGACTACGCTATTGACCTAGCAAGGTCTTAACAGCTTCACCGGACTACTCAGACCTTTAATGTAACAAATTACTAAAGGACGTTTTATATAATCCGCGTTACGATTATCATAAGTGTAATATTTTAGCACTGACACGTGTACAAACAAATATATACTTGTAAAAATGATGACAACATATGTATTTGCTTTTTTACGTTTGTATGCACATGTTTTTTTTTTTCACAAAAGTATGAAGTGTATAGGCATGTTAAGTTGATATTTTTTTAATCTATATATTAATACGTGAAGCAAAATCTTGTACCCCTTTTTAACCGATCTCCGTAAACGGATGAACTTGAAATTAGGCATAGCTAAAATTTATATGGCGATGAAGTGCAGAAAGCTATTTATTTTATTACATAAGATAAATGCATTAGAAGTACATTAAATTAGTTAAAATATGCATTACTCACTCTACTGCTGAATTTTACACGATATATACACACATGTAAATAAAAAAATCATTTTGACAGCCGTCAATAACGGACTTAAAAAAAGGTTGCAAAGAAGGTTGCTATACTCGACTGTATTTTTTACTCTTACGTTACAATTACTCTTTTTCATCCTACATTCAACAATGATATTATAACATGTAACTATTATTATAATATTTATAACACGACTTAACGTTCCATACCTTACATGCTCTTTGAATTTAACTGGGCAATTGTAGGTTAATTTTACTATAATATACTATGTAAATTTTATATATATACACATTAATAATTACTTGATAAACAATTTATTTTTAGACCATTTATGAAACCAGTGAAATTATTATACTCTTTAGTTTTATTGAATGTCAAAATTTTTAGGTAACAGGAGTGCTTTTATTTCATGTCACTTGGCTTCCTGTTGTCATAAAAGTTTACCACCTGTTTTTTGTTTCAAATTTATAATCAATGTCAATTTTCATATACACATCGTTTTTTCTATATTTATATAATTTAAGATCATGGCAAATAACTTAGTAGACAGATGAAAACCGTCGATTATAGAAGTATACCCTTTGACAAAAGAGTCCTAATAATGTTCAAACTTTAAAAAAATAATTAACTATGGTCGAATGTCGACCACTGGGTGCCCACTAGTATATATAAATTAATACTTCAGCCCTTTTCATAAGGTTTGAGATTATGGGTCATATTTTATGAATTTTCGCTAACACAAACCAGTACACACAAATTTGCATCATTGATGTAACTTAGCTATTAGGTAGATTCTAATATACTAAAATACATCTAATCTATTTTTGATGCCTTGACATTTAAAGTTCATCAAGAGTAGAGAAGTTTTGTAAATCTCGTTACTCAAACAAATTTATTTTATTGTTTGTTTTTAAACCAGTGTTTCTTCTAAGATATTCATTGAATTGATAAGTTATAAGGAACAATGTTTATCTACAGTAAACGGTCAATATAATTAGCATACCTATTTGAATAAAGATTCTTAGTACATGATGTATACAGTATGAGAAATGTCGTTAACATTAAATTACAAATATGTATCTATCGTTGTAATGATCACCGGTCAATGTATGTATAACACCGATAGATGTCACTAGTTGTTACGTTGGAGATTGACATTGACGAGATGATTAAGCGGGGGTATTAGAAAAAAGAATAATAGTTGATGAGCATTGGATGAGACGTCTAAAATGGAAGTTTAATCGTGTGGTGCATTGTGATAGTAAACGTGAAATCATCACAGTTTTGGCAACCGATATATTAGTGGATCGTATTCGACACGGGTTTACCGAAAGCCCTTAAGAAATAGGTCAATATTTCGATATGCGTAACGCAGGGCTTTAAGCAAAACCAATTTTCGGCATATTTGGAGCTGTTTCTCCGTCGGTGCTAACCGGGTAACGATCAGAGTTCACTAAGGCCGTTAAGTTCTGCATACTCAAAAATCTTTAAACACAACTCCGTGGAAGACGAACCCGTATAATTACATCGTTATCTGCGGTTTTTCACATATTCAAAAATCACTGAATAGATTTTGATAAAATGATATTTTAAATTTACTTGTTCTTTCAATCAATTCAGTTGGTCCTTATAAAACCAAAATCACGATAGCTTAATCCACACACATAAGAAAAATGTAAATCTAACAAGTCTATCTATACATTTTACAGGTGCCTTGGAATAAGCAATAAGTAGGCTGCGATGATATGGTCACATGAAAAGAAAGCCATCAGACTACATAGGGAATTTTCCACTAGACTTATCACTTCCTGGTCAATGACCCAGAGGTAGACCCAAAATAAATTGAAAGGGTGTAATTTTAAAGGACACGAAGGAGTACAAAGCTTTCGATCGTGGTGTCATGGACAGAGCGAAGTGGTGAAAAAAAGTGTAGAAGACTGACCCCACCATAAATAGGAATAGAGAGAGAGAGAGTCTTGGAATAAGTAATAGAATACATTTTAATAACTTTTAACAACATCTGTCTGTCTGTTTGATTGAACACGCGTCACTGCTAGATTACTGCGTTCACGATAAAACGTCCAATCAATAAAATTATAAAGCGTATCCTCGACTAATATTTAGTTTTGGTTTGTTAAAATCGGTTCACTCTATCTAAAGTTATTGTAACTTTAATGACGACGCAACTTAAGTACGAGAGAAATATAGATAAGTGAATGGACTTAATACATTCAAATGATTTTATTAGTCACTTTTTTTACATTAAGTTCCACGAGATTAACATAAAATTCTAAAAAAATATGATTTTCTTGCCGTGGAAAACTGAGACAAGCCATTTTTTCTTCTGTATAAATTATTAGGAAAATAAACAAAACAGACTAAGTCACGAGTAATACTTAGATATGTAATAAAGGTAACGGTGTTCACATAATCAATATTTACGACTTCCCCTATGAAAATAAATATAATTGCACATTTGAAAGCGACACTTGCCAGTACCTAAATATCGATTACCATCTATCAAAGCCAATCAAATGACATCCGTGAACACCTTTCTCTCTATAACGCGTTGCCTTTCGAAAATCAAGCAATTAATCTCGGTCGGTAAGCAATTTCTTCTATCATTATATAATTTAAGTGGAATTTAATGCAATAATGACTGGCTCTTAATTTCATTACCACCCACAGACGAGATGAAATGTTTCACAGTGGTGGTCAGTCGACGCAACGGAGCCGTTACTCAGTTTCAACAATAGACCATTGTCCATCAATGGAAACAAATTAGGACGATGACAATGGACTTTTTATTGTTTTGTTCGTTTCGTTAGCTTGATACGGATATCATTATTTTTCAACTAATTAATATCAATCTCTACGAGATATCTTAACAGTACAGGAAGAAACAAATGAATATTAGGCTTATCAAAAGACAACTTCCTTAGAAAGATGTTATGAATATAGTTCTTAGAAATTCCTAATGACGCTTACTTGAAACAAAAACATTACAGATAATTAAGATATTACTTGCCCTTTTTAAACTATGGATACAAAACACATTATAAGTATTAAATGTGGGCATGTTCTAAATATTTATTCTAGTAATACTGACGCATGTTAAATATGAAATGTTATTTATCAATACAATGAAAATAATTTTGAGTCAATTCCTTCGATACAAAGCCTTGTACTATCTATTTTTCTTGATCAAAAATTACATAAACACACATCAAAATTTTCTAGTCAGGAATAATTTGAACCATTGACAAGTTGTCGCTGCCGGCGGCAGTGCAGGCAGCAGTCATGCGCACGCGCAGGCCGCGCAGGTAGGCCCTTCTGGAAGAACAACAGAGATAATACCGCCCGTCTCTTTCACACCACGTGGTGGGGCTATAGAGGCGCGGGCGTTAGTTTGCCGCCTATGCTACACACGACATTCAACGTTTTTATTTAGTTTGTAACCGTTCTTCGAGAGAAGGGATTGCGTCCGAGCACAATCCTCGGTTACTGTTATTGTGTTTCGATGATAGTACGACAGATGAGTGTAATAGTGGTGAAGTTTTCGCAAGGTTATCGGCGTGTCAACGCCAGCCAGCTTTGGCATGGGTGGCCGCAGAATGATTAAAGCCGCAGCTGTGCTGATAACTCTGGGGTACTGCAGCTTGTTGGTTTATCAAGGGGGGGTTAATTTCAACTTCCAAGAAAGCCGTCCCAGTGCCGTGCAAGTGTCTGACCTGTCAATTGAACCCGTTACGAAAACGAGTATCGATGATAGTGGACAGAATAAAAATATAAGTTTGAACGATATTTTTATCAGTGTGAAGACAACAAAACATTATCAGTATACAAGACTGCCAATAATATTGAAAACATGGTATCAGTTGGCCAAACAACAGGTAAATATTCAGACATTATTAAAATTCAATTTGTGCTTGAGGGCAATCATGTGTATTAATTTCAAAATGAATATTCTTTGTTGGAAATTAATTTTTACTTTATATGTCTAATACAATATTACTCTTGTAGTGTAATTACTAACCGAGTAAATAATATAAATTAAATTTATAATAAGTGTGAATAAACTAAGAAGCACAAGAAAAAAATGTTTTTCCCTTTAGTTCCATTCCTATAGATACAGAAGTATTTTGTTATAATTCATTTTTAACATATTCTTTTGTATAAAATTGTATTATAAACATTATTATCAAGGTTTAAAGCTAAGCTAAGTATAGATTTTTAAATTGTTATGAATTATAAATTTCTATGAAACATCAAACTGGTTATTCATCAAGTTTTTAATTATTCTGGATACTTTACATATATAACTATATAAATTACCTATATCAGTTGGTTGATTGTTATGTTTTGATATAACCTCTGTTTTATTTCGATATTGGGAGTGTAGCCGCCATCTGTGAATGAATTATTACTTGAATCTGAATAACAAAGTAGCCTCAACAGATGATATGGAATGTTATGGGAAAATAAAAAAGATTAGTGTTTAACCTAATTGTAACTTAATGAGGCTGACGATAGCTTTATGTATTTTAAATATTTTTGATGTAATTAGCGCGTAACTTATCATTAACAAGCTTCTGCCCGCGACTTCGTCCGCGTGGATTATTTCCTTGAGGCTAACGCAAATTTTAATTCTCGACTTCGTTTACGTAGAAAGTGAAAATAATACATAAAATAATAGATACGTTAACACCTATTTTGAAACATTCTTCATTGGTGCTCCACTCCTATTGATCTGAGCGTGATGATATGTATAACCTATGCCTTTCTCGATAAATGAGCTATCTAACACATAAAGAATTTGTGACTGAACAGAGTAGTTCATGTAATTAACGGGTTCAAACAAACAAATTCTTCAGCTTAATAATATTAGTATAGATATATAGATAAGGTTATGTTTATAATAAAATCTGTTAAGACCTAGCTTGGTCAACAGCGTAGTTAGTTCGTTAAAAAAAAGTGTCTGATTCTATCGAGAGTTCTGGATATGACGTTTAAATAAAAACAGTATAAATTTATTAAATTCGCAGGTTTTTTTTTATATAAAAGTCGCTTAATCTTTTGAATAATTTAATTCCAATAAAGAAGACGTCCATTAAGGATATTACATTTTACTGGGATAATAAAAGCAATTTTTAATAATCCAATAATAAATAAAATAAATTGAGAACGATCGACGATACTTACTTTTTAAGGTCATCACGTCGTCATGACTCCGGGGATCTATGAGAATAGCCGTAACCCTCTTTATTGGCTTAAACAACGAAAGCAATAAAAAGTTATGTTAAAAAAATGCAGGCTTTTACGTTAACGTTTGTTTTTTTTTTAATTATATGTCCTAAATTAATTATTATAAAAAGTATTTAGATAGTCGTCTGTCGCCGAGACTGACCGTTAAACAAGATTCGTTACATAATTTTATTATCTTATGAATTTTAATTAATGATCACCATAAGTTTATGTATTTTAAAGTCACCGATTCGTGAATTTATTTATTTCGATATGGATATAGTAAACAACAATAAGACGATCTATATAAATAAAAATAATTCGCAAAATATGTTGCTAAGCGCAAAACTCGAAGACAGTTGGACCAATTCGAGTAATTTTTGATTTCATTTATTCCTAGAACTCAGAAGGGTTTTATGGAGAGAAAAATTGGAAAAAATGCACGGAAAAACCTAAAAATCTGTTTTCTTTTTTTGTAATTGTGAGCGCAACTTCAAATTGCTGTTAGCAACTTGAACACATCCGTAATTACGATGCTTTTTTACTCCGGTGAAGCTGTTAAAACCTTGCTGGGTCAATAGCGTACTCAGTTCTAAAAAAAAATATGCTTTTATTTTCAATTTGAGTTGACGCCAGGGATGATCGATATTCATCGATGTTGAAAAAACATGATGCTTTGATGTTGATAATACCGACACATAGGTGTTTTGATTTCTATAGCATCGACGATATGAGAACGTTTCATGTACTAACCAAAGACTAGAAAATTATCAAATTTGTAAGCCATACGAATAGTTTTTTCTTTAGATGACCTTTTTTTTCGTCGCTGACCTCTGTTTTTACAGACAATTTTAATTGCTGGTGAAAACATCGATGTTTATCGTACATCGATACTATTGTTGACATCGATATTTTTCTAATATCGCGCATCCCTAGTTGACGCATGTAAATTTACCATTATACTGCAGTTTACTTTGAAAATTTCGATTTGTAATTTGTATTCTGAAAAAGTCAACAGTCTCTATGGAGTAGCATAGCAAAATGTTCCGTATGTTGGTATGTATCTACAAAAAAGGTAGGCTAACAAAAAGAAATCATATTAAGGCGAAACGTATTTCACGGGGGCAACTAGTAACAATAATGAGAAGTAGTAAACTAAACTGAAGAGCTAAAACACTTTATCACGTAGATATTTGACTTACATTATTAACTAAACTCTGCCCGCGACTTCGTTCGCGTGGAATAGTTTTACTTTGGGCTAACGCTATCACGCAGCGGAAACTTTTAAGAGGAAAAACCCCCGATTTTGAATCATTCTTCATTGGTGCTCTCCTCGTAGTTGGTTTTAGCGTAATGATATATAGCCTATAACCATCCTCGATATATGAGCTATATAGCACTGAAAGAATTTTTCAACTCGGACCAGTAGTTACTGAGATTACCCCCTACAACGTCAAGACGTCGCAAATTCACAAACTTTATAATATTTGTATAATATAGATGAGTAAAAAAAATATAAAAGTAAATATTGAGAAACATTAGACTTAGAAAAAAGATAGAATAAGAATAAACGAAAAAGTGAAAAATAATTCAGTAATGAAAACTAAAATCAACGTATGGGAAAAAACAAGATAGCAAATATAATTAAGAATATTGAGATATGATATATATTAACTGTTGTTGAAATGGTCGAGCCTATAAAATGTGATTAATTGTCTTTTTGAATTTCAATGGTCGATGGTCAAATATATCTGATGAGATATCCTTGAATGCGAGCTCATTGTATGGACTAGTCATACGTACAATTGTATTTATTCTTGAAAGTTTTATGCGAATGAAAATAATATAGACTTCCTTGTCAAAGATTATATTGAATCAATAATAATACATGACGGGAAATAGCATTTCTACAGTAATACATTTACTATGATTTTATATATTTATTATGGCAAACAATAGGTTGTCGTCCGTGAGTCGTGCAGCGACCGTTTAACTCGCATTTCCTGAATCTGGAGCGTGCATAATCGACCGTTAATCCGACTCGAAGGACCAGCATAACTATTGTGTACGGTACGGACCCTGCGCTCGCGCAGCGCGTGGCACGATGGCGCGCGCCATCCACGTGACCAGATTGTGGTCTCGCTTTGCTCTTTTATGTCGAATACTTTTAGATGTAAAGATTAAAATGCGCTACCATTGTTGTATTTTTTTCACACAATATCTTTTTTGTTCATTTATAGAACATACTTTATATAGTACATAAAAGTTACAATGTGCGTTTTATCTTGAACTGATCATTTTTATTACAAATTTCTGTTCTTTTTATGGTGGTTATTTAGATAATTTAGATTTAGATGTACATTAAAGTTACTATGTTACTGATATTATGTTTAAACGTTATAACTTTTATCCGTCGTATCTCAGAAACAACTTATATTTGTTTAAGAAGAATTAACAGATATTTCTTTGAAAGTACAATGTTTTATATGTAAATGCCTAATCTGTACCTATATATAAATTGTAATTTATCCTATTTAATCTTTGAAGAGGCTTGACTGATTTTTATGAAACTTACAGATAGAAGACGTTTCAGAGATTATATTGGCTGATATGCTTTACCGCTGAAACTAAGCAGTGATAATAAAATTTAATAAATATATAGGTCGTTTTAAAAGATTAATATATGTATAAGTGTTCTAGAGTTGTAATGAATGATAGCCCACATTTTATTAAATTTGAATTTTGCAACTGCTCTTCGAGATTATTACTACCATTGTCGAATAATAAATAATATTACAAGTGGCTTGCGATAATTTCAATGTTGTAACAAGATGGTGGCCCTCATGTTAGAACGTTCTAAGGAGTTTTTGTACCAATTCATACTCCGTGGTATACTTTAACACCCAATCCACTTGTGCACAATAACTGAATTATATTACGTAAAATTCCACCAATATTACAAAATATAGAGGTAACACAAAATTATGAATAAAATATAAAAGCCACTAAGCCTGACTAAGATCGCGCCGAAAACTTCACAGCCACATTTTTATGAGACATGTAGTTCCCAATACGAGATAACCAGTTTTGTAGGTGATAGAGCCAAGCTGAAGCTATTACTGGTTTCAGCATGAATGGGTCTGCTCGCCCGTGTTAGTACCACCCTCTCACAGAAAACTGACGTGCAGTAACAGCACTTGCATTGCTGCGTTTCGTTTGGTCAGTGAGAGCGCCGGAGACCCACTTCCCCTCCCTTCGCATCTCCTCCACCTCCGCCGTTCCCCATTTCCCCAATCCCAAAACAGACTGGCAAGACTCTTGCGACTCCCCTGGTGTTGTCTGTGGGGATCACTTAATATCAGGAAACCCATGTGTTTCTTTGCCTCCTATGATATAAAAAAAAACATTGTTACAAGAATATAACCAACAATATGTAATATTATTTATCAAACAGTAAATAAATATACATGACCAATAATGCCAAACGTTCAGTATCGATTCCATCTGCAAATAATTCTCAAATAACTTATTCGCACTTAATACCACAAACAAGATTACTCGTATTTCTGTGGAAACCGAGTCGTATTGTAATCAGATTGTATGGTAAACCTTAAACTTGTCGTAGAACTTGTTTGCCAACGTTTTTTTAAATATCACGTTTCATCAACTTTGCCTTATCATGAAACGTTATTATTCTGAGAATGCATTATAAACAGTATCAAGTATCAGAACCATGTTACAGAAATTGTATCCCAAACGAACTTGAGATATTCTTCTTAGAATTTACTATTGCAATATTATAATAGGGTACAAGAGGAGAGTGACTGACATCAATCTTTATTTTTATAGATATTTAATTTACAGATACTATTTAACGTTAAGGAGCATGACGCAACGCGATTTGGAAACGCTTGCACCTTTATAATGTGTGAAGAATTCCACCACCTTCAATAAACATGCCCAGAACGAGGTCTAATGCTATTTACTGTTTTCACCCCCGCATTAAATTATACCTGGATACGGCTGTATTAATATAGTGTTATATCATTTTCGACTTCGAACTTTTTTACTGGTTTATGCGTCACATATTAGTTAAACGACAAATACTTCCTTATATTTGCAATTAATAACTAGTAAAATCATTTATTTAAGTAAAAAGAAAACAATGAACTCACTTTTAGTTGAGGATTGACTCTGTAATATCTACATTACGTTGTATGAAGTCTCGTCTGTGTAATTTTTTACTGATCCATACCGTATATGCAAACATAAAGTAATACATCATGGTTTTTGAAATCGCATAGTATCTTTCTTTTTTTTTCAAATTATTACGCTATTGGCCCAGCAAGGTCTTAACAGCTTCACCGGACTACTAAGGCGAGCGCTTAAGGCACTCAATCGATTTTATTTTGGCAACCAGCTCAAGGGTGCACGACACACCTCGGCTTGGCTGTTGCCTGTTGCATGTAAAATCGCGACCTATCATAGCTAACCTGCTAACTATTCATATATGTGTGAATTGTTGAAACGTATATGTGTACCAAGCATACACGCCTTAACACTTCCTCCATATATTTATTATCGGAAAACGCATAGTATCTATTAAGGAAAAACAATATAGAGAATGAAATTCAAGTTTAAAGGGAATTTAAATTCAAAAGCGAACCAACAGATGTGTTTTCGTGTTTACAATATTAGTTTATATTTACATACGTTCTTAAACTTGTGATTACACAAAATCAACACTAAGCTTACGTCACACAAGCATCATTTTTGATCTTAAAAAAATAACTTCCTGCTTATCTTTACAGTGCAATCCTAAATCGTAATATTTTAAAGGATTTAGTCAGTCGATATCATTCTCAGTGACTTTAGTTCGGTGTAAAAGATATTTACAAAGCGAGATATTGCTTGCCGGGTGTGGTCTGTCAACAGGTAATAAGATTGCGGCTTTCCCACCGCAAATAGATACCAAATTTCAGTTGTATTTCACGTTATATGATCGAAAACCAAGATTGAAAAAATTGCTAAGAATACATACCTAATACATGCCTGTAATATAAAACTATTAATTTATCACTTTCAAATTTAACATTGACTTTTTAATTTAAAGTTAATTATAATTGTGTACTGCGTTAATCATATTTCAAAGCTGTTAATATTGACAAATGAAATAAAGTGATCTTCCTTTCTATTGTTAGAGAATTCACTTGTTGCATAATAATAAACAAAGTTGCATAATAATAAACAAAAATATATAAAGTTCTTTGCATAATATTTATATACAATAATTATGTGTTACTGGAATTTTGTATATCTGAAATCAACAAACTCTGACAGTGTGACTGACCATCATGACCACACGTTTTATTTTGCGGAAAATAATTGTTAAAAAATAACTAGAGTTAGTCGCTAGATGGTGCTAGATTGCAATTTATAGTTATAAAATTTTATATTGTAACTAACTTTTGCTGGCGGCTTTGCTCGCTTTAATCTAGAATTCAACTATCTCGGGAACAGTTTTGTTTTTCTGGTTAAAAGGTACCCTATGCCCCCTTCGGTACCCCTGGCGGGGATTAAATTTTTTTTTTAAATTATGATCGCTTATATATGTATATAAGGCCTGAAAGGATAACAAACAAATAACATCACACTCGCATTTATTATTTACTAGCGACTCGTCCCAGATTCGCACGGGTACAATGTACATATTAATATGGTGTAGTATGAAGTTATTATTAATATTATTTAATATATACAATTCTGTAGTATATGAATTATATCTATCTCGTAAGGTTTAGCCAGCGTTTGTTACGACATCACATTACAAATCTTTGAATTGTTCGGCTTTTCTGTACTAATATATGTGCGTATTATACATATATACCTTACTCTTGAATCACTCTATCTATTGCTGAGAACTGTGTTAAAATTCGTTGAATAGTTTAAAATATATAAACGAACACACAGCGGAAGCAACTTCATATTATATTATGTAATGAAATTGTTAGTATAATTCATAAAATTATTTGCAATGGTATGAAATAAATTCGATTTTATAAAATCCATGTATAAAACGTAGTAAGTGAACAGGTTTATGTGCCTACTTTCTGTTTGAATAATATATTATCCATTTCAAATATATTTTAAAGAGTCTACTTACCCAAGGTTATTTTTGAAAACAAAAGTTAGAAGTCAATGTACGTATAAAAATACATTACTACAGCATCAAACTTTGTTTTACAAAAACATAGACTAATGTATTTCTGAAATAATCGAGAGATAAAAATGTTTGTATAAAATGGAGCCTTTAAAAAACAATGTGCTTTTATATTTAAACAAATAATTACTTAAAACGAGGACTCTGTGGGATCGTTTATTTGAAACTTTTAAATGGGCTTAAACTTTGTAATACTTTCAGATATTAGGAGTATATATTAGTGATTATTTGTAATAAAAGACTTCGTAAACAAATTTGAGGCCTCTTGTAATCGGAACGTGTACAAAAAACAAACATACGTAAAATACATTTAAGTTCACTTCACTTCTATTTTCTCCAAGTAAAGAACCTTACAGAGTACAGAAATGCCAGATTATAAATATTTATAACTAGTGGTAACTACGACTTTGTGATCTCACTTTCAGAAATTACACGTAGATGTTTTATCTGGTGTTTTGATTGTGGGTTACCTTTTATTTCCTTAACTGTAATTTTATTATTGTTACTTAACCTTTCATAAAAAAACGGAACGACATGACACCCGATTACGCCTCCCACGGCAGCGGCTCAAGCCTAGGTTCGATCCCTCGGTAGGGAGCCCTTGAGTGCGTTGCTTGCGCGATACGGTGAGACACAAATATACATCACCGCTACAACACTACACGATCACCCCCACACACGTGCACGCCTACACGCTTACACATGAAAATGGAAGGGTTTACTTTTTTTCCCTTATCGAACTGAAAAACTCTCAATTTTCCGATAATAAATATATGGAAGAGTTGTTGAGGCGTGTATGCTTGGTACACATATACGGTTCAACAACTCATACATATATGAATAGCTAGCTAGGCTAGCTAAGATAGGTCGCGATTTTGCATGCAACAGGCAACAGCCAAGCCGAGGTGTGCCGTGCACCCTTGAGCTGGTTGCCATAATAAAATCGGCTGAGTGCCTTAAGCGCTCGCCTTAGTAGTCCGGTGAAGCTGTTAAGACCTTGATGGGTCAATAGCGTAGGCATTTCGAGAAAAAAACGGAACGACATATTTTCTATGTGATATTCCGAAATGTCTTCTATGTGCTATTAAATAATTCTATCAAGATCCGTTCAGGCTTTTTGGAGATAAGTCCGGACAAATAAAAGACATTTCAATTTTATTTATACTTATAGATTATTGTTTCGCACCGTAGCGAAGAAAGCAACCATGTGGCGCCTTGGCTTATTTCATTACTTACAATATTTCACAAAGTTGCAATTGTAAACAATTTTCATTTATCAATCACATACATACCTACTGAAGAATATAACACTAGCAAACGTTCGCAGCTTAGTCTGTATTTATATCTTCATAGAAAATGACAACTTATATTTTCTTCATGTAACGATTTATATACATTGCAACGAAAGACAACTCTCAGATAGCTGGGTGTCTACAATATTATTTAACACTTTTTGCTATGTTATGTTGTATTTTAGCCACAAACAATATTTTTATTAAATTTTAATTTTAGTCCGACATATATGCTATGTTACTGTAAAGTTTCATGAAAAATGCATTCAGCGGTTTCTGCGTAAAAGAGTAACAGTCAACCATCTATCTTCACAGTCTTTCTCGTTTAAAGTATTAATAACATTGAATTAAGAAATATATTCAGTTAAAACCCATCAAATTAATATTACATTTCTCCAATTTGTTACAGACATGGTTTTTTACCGACACGGAAAACCGGCAACATCAAAATCAAACAAGTAAGTTGCAAATTGCGATTGACTATGATTGTTGAGTCGACTGATTACAAAACAATTCATTTTAAATCGTACCTTATGTCTGTATAATAAGATTTTGTTTTGTTTCTCAGATGGGCACATGGTAAATACAAATTGTTCCGCATCACACCAGCGCAAACATCTCTGCTGCAAAATGTCCGTAGAATACGATCATTTCCTTGAGAGTGGGAATAAGTAAGTATTTATTTTTCAATTTTATAGATTTGTAAATAAATAATATCCGAATTTTATGAATATCCGAAAATTATGAGTACATTGCATAATTAATTGTCCACACAAAACAGGTATAATATACAAATAGCAATACACACCTCAGGAAATAACAGTTATGTACAAACATGAACGTAATTAATTAATTAATCCTAGATTAAGGATCAAGACAACAACTAATGGTCTTACCATACGTCAGACGGTATTTAGTAAAAATACGTATAAGAATTCGTAAATAGTTTAAAAATAGATAGATTAAAACTACATTATTGCGAATAAAGCCACAGGCAATAGCTCGTATAAAATATTTTAAACTGTTTACATTGTGACTACACGAAACACCCAGAAATCGTATGATATCTTTTAAACTCAGATATTCTACGACTATGCACGTTCGAGATAAACACAATGTTTCTCTAGTTCCGTGTTAAATTTACTTGTGTGTTTACACCGGTGCTAACTTTGTCAGAGTTCCTCTGATTTATGTTCCAAAAGAATAATCGAAAACTTCGTTTGTACAAAACACTTACCACTTTGTATCATAAGTGAAGTTTGAATAAGCCATGGTGTCTTAATAGTTACCATGGACACCACATCGATCATCTTAGTTTCGAATACTTCCGAACTTTCGGTGGTGGAAAATATCTTGTTGAATCCATAGCATACTGGTAGTATAGTCCAGTGGCAGATTTGCAACTCTGCCGCTTGTAGCACAGTATATGAGAGTCAGTACGGAAACCTACAAATGGTCGTACCGGCATACTCACACAAATATGCACATCGACGCGACCTCTAAGCGGTTTTCGCGGTGCTATCCATGACTGTGTGAGAGTACCGTTTTCGAGCGTTTGTAGGTAGTATACGTACTGCCTCTCATATTTATACTGTGCCTGTAGTCTATTAAAATTATGTCGCTCCTAAGAACTTCTACAATTTGATATCCAAGTTGGAGTAGTCCAGTGAAGCTGTTAAGACCTTGCTGGGTCAATAGCGTAGTCATTTCGAAAAAAAAAAATATCCAAGTTTATATTTATATTATTTATATTTTTGTTTGTGTTCTATCTAACTAATTAATCCACCCTTTTCCCGTAAATTCTATGATTGTGAACTATGGTGTCAATGGGTCTTTTTCTAGAATTATAAATGTAAAACTTTTAAATTTCTCTAAGATACAAAAATAAGCCCCTATTGTGTAGCCTCTAATATCTGCCGCCGTAGGTTCCAGACAACTCAGCCTACTGTTAAATCCGCCAATGGTATAATCTGTCATCAAACATCTGTAGATGTGCTTCAGCAGCAGCATTTGAGGAGTAGTTCCTCCCCAGGTGTAACTTTTCTACTATCTTAGTTCATATAGTCATTCAGCATCATGTGAGATTTTGATCAAACATTTAAGCTTATAAAGAATTTAAAGCAACGAATAATCTCATACATTACACTACACAAGTTGTTAAGTATCAAGTTGTTCTGCTGTTGGATATCCGTTATCTAATTTTATTCAAAAAGACAATAGTCGGCCAGTGTTATCGGAATGTGTAAGTGTGACCACACGAGTAACTGTGAAAGAGACAATATCTTACTTTGCTAATATTATTAGAAAATCCGGTACGATACAGGACAGCAAATTCCTTAAGAGCAAAATCATTGATAACAGTTTGTAATAACATATTTTATATATTTACCGTGCTACTATAAGAAAGTGGCAACGTATTGAATACTTGCTTTAAAACGTTTGAGTGTTTAAGTATTAAATGCACCACGCTCGCCTCCCGCTGCACGGCAAGCTCTTGTTATCCTTTATCGAAAATGTAACCTAACTTAACCACATAGATATAAAAGAACAAGATGTTTAACGTTCAGCGAGCGCGGTGCAATTAATACGTTAGCACACAAACTTTTACCAAGCAAGTATTTAATACGTATTTAACTTTTTTGTAACAACACCGACGTTTATTGTTTGCCTAACTGCTTGCATCCATAGCAATAGTTAGTTATTTTTCTTCAAGCTGACAACTAACTAATAAAT
Source organism: Antheraea mylitta (assembly GCA_014332785.1). Classification (NCBI taxonomy): domain Eukaryota; kingdom Metazoa; phylum Arthropoda; class Insecta; order Lepidoptera; family Saturniidae; genus Antheraea; species Antheraea mylitta. Next base: position 1,389,455 of record JACEII010000022.1, on the reverse strand, counting down.
TGTTTTATAACATTTCATAAAGAAGTCAGTCTTAGTGTAGAAAAGTAAAAATGGAACTCATTTATTAAGGAACAAATGTGTGTATTTGATACACAATGTATATTGTGTATTTGATAATACAATTGTGTAAGTGGTAGAGCCACGCCGAAGGTATTATTGGTTTCAAAATTGATGGGTCGGCTCGCCCGGGCTAGCACCGCCCTTTCACAATACCAACGTGAAGTAACTGTGTTTGCACTGTTGCGTTTCGTTTGGTCCGTGAGAGCGCCGGACGCCCGTCTCTCTTTCCCCTCCCCTTACCTTCCTTCTCCCACTCCACATATCCTTCCTCCTTCCCCATCCCATACAGAGGCTGGCAACGCACTTGCGACTTCCCTGATGTTGCTACTGTCTATGGACAGTGGTGATCACTTAATATCAGGTGAACCACGTGTACGTTTGCTTCCATTGATTAAAAAAAAAAAAAAAAACAAATAAAATCTCTCCTTTTATCGTACTAAAAAGTGTATCCAAGAGTAATTGATGAGGTAATTATTACTCCATCTATCAAACGACAGATATGAACAATTAAAGATAAATAATTGAACCAATTATAATGCAATCAAAGAACTTTACGTTGCTTTTGAATAATGGCCGCTATGTATCAGATTAGTAATTATGAACTGACAGACCGAATCACAACAAAGAACAATTAGATAACAGGAACTGAATACTGATTTCACATCAGTCGAACAATAACTTCGTTATTTAAATACGGTGTTGATGAATATTCAGAATATTGTTTCATTACAAACCCATAGAGACATGATTTTAGCCAATGAATTCAAACTAGTCCTATCGAATATGATAAATGCAAATGAGAATATTTGTCTGTTTATATTTTTAACCTTATAGGGTTTACAGAAACCTCACTTGTAAAATGGTGTCTTAGATGGTAGACAAGTTAAACAAAAACAATAAACAGCAATTATTTTTATCCTGATGTAAAAAAACCCTGAGAAATTATTATACCTAAACCTTCCTTATTGATTATAAAGAATAAAAATACAAACGCTATAAAAACAATAACGTCAATAAACCAAAAATAGTTAATAATTAAATGAACGAATTAAAAAAAAAAAAAAAACAGATTTGATCACGGATACAATTTTTTACGTATACAAGACAATACACGTTAGCAAAAAAAGGTGTGGACCAAGAGTCTGCAGAATAGAAGAAACCGAATTAAAAACACTTGAGACATCCAAGCCAACCTCACCTGCACGTGGTGCACTCTGCTGAATAACGAACGAGGGAATAGCGCAAGCGGGGTGGTACGGTTTTACAGCCCGACTGGGTCGCAACCACCATGTATATGGCGAAAAAGCCCGTAATAATGATTCGCTTCTAGGGATCGCGTTTCGGGATCAGCCTGTGCATATCCAGCTTATTACAGGCCGGCATGATAGTGGCGACCGGCGATGGAAAGTGTGTCAATCGGTGGTCGCTATTATTTTTGGATTGTACTGTGTTTACCATCAGGCATAGTGCAGTCACTTTGCCGTGCTACAATAAAAAAAAAACCTTCCTTATGCATACTTTTGTCTATTGACATACCGCATGAAAATCCATTTAGTAGTTATTAAGTTTATCACGAACAACGAAGACGCGGCAGAGGACTTTGTTTTATACTGTGTAATGATAATTGATCTGTCATTCACGACGTATTTCCATAAAGATATTATTACATATTTTTTGTGCAAACTATACTGCAGTTAAGTTGGACAAATACAGTAAATCAATACTACCGTATACTAAATAGTAAGCAATTCTGTAGTAAGCAAACATTGTCACTTAACATTTACAGACATTTAACAATCTCAATAATGTATAAATGTCACATTATCATAATGAAAGAGGAAAGATTTAAATGAAAGCAACAAATTAAGACTAGGAAAAAGGGAATTTAGGAGAATTAGTACATAGGATTCTGAAAGAGAATGCACACGGGCACGAAATGTATACTAATATTATATAGAGGTAATTTGATGAGTTTGTGAGGTTGTAGAGAGTAATCTCAGGAAACTACTACTGGTCCGATTTGTAAAATTCTTTCAGGGTTATATAGGTCATTTATCGAGGATGGTTATAGGTTTTATATCATCACGCTAAAACCAATAGGTGGGGAGTACTAATTAAGAATGTTTCAAAATCGGGGTGTTTTTTCCTCTTTAGAGCTTCCGATGCATGTTAGCATTAGCGCATTGGCCCAAAGTAACTATTCCACGCGAAAGTAGTCGCGGGCAGAGGCTAGTAAACTATAATCGGGTGGGTCCAATATAAATAATATCATAGAAAATGTCACAGATTTATAATTATATGCGCAGCAAAAAAAGGTTGTTTCTGTGAAGATTTTTGCCTCTATTCTACAACCTTGATTAATCGTAAGTATAAAATTTGACAAAGATCATTCTAAATCTGTATTGGTATGTCACTAGTGATAATATAAAAATAACCAAATCAATAGTAATAATAATATCTATACTTATATTATAAAGAAGTAAAGTTTGTGATGTGAGTTTGTGACGTTGTAGGGGGTAATCTCAGGAACTAAGAGTCCGATTTGAAAAATTCTTTCAGTGTTATATAGCTCATTATCGAGGATGGTCATAGGCTACATATCATCACGCTAAGGTCAATAGGAGCGGAGCACTAATAAAGAATGTTTAAAATTGTTTTTTTTTTCCTCGTGAGAGCTTCCGCTGCGTGTTAGCGTTAGCCCAAAGTATCTATTCCACGCGAACGAAGTCGCGGGCAAAGTGTAGTAGCTTATACATTCTGATGACTTTATAATATTTCCGTGTTTAGTAAAGTTTCGTTTAATTTCTCCTATTTAAACGGCCACATTACTCGTAGCACAAACTTTACCTTACCACGGTTAACCGCAACCGAAGTAGATCTTTTGTTTTTAGTAAAAACAAGACGCTCTTAACTTCTGTTTTTTTAGAAATCACTCTCTCCGGTAAATATTGAATTTCAACTTTTATTTGACGATTCGAACGAACGCTGTCGACCATCCACAGAGACTATATTTTTTACGTCACCCTTTTTTTTCATGTTATGTAATTATTATTTAAATTTCCTTGAAATGTATGAGAACTCCACAAACATTAATATGTTGAAACTAGAATATTCACTCATTTTTAATAGGTTTTGATTGCGACTTTACTGTTCTTAGTGTAGATAGATTTGAATGGGTGAAATGTACCGTATATGCTTTTCTGTATAACTGACAACATGTAAACAAATCGTGCCGATCGCTTGAGTAGTTAGGCGTTAATAACAAAGAAACAAACTCAGTTTCGCATTTACAACAGAAATAATGAAAAAAACTTTGGTTATTATCATTAATAGCTACCTATGTATTGTAGTTTAATCTTTTCTATTCTCGGATATTAAGTTTCATAATTTGTATATTGAAGTTATTAATATTAGTCTGGTTTTCATATATTTGCACACGGAGCATTAATTATGTACATTCTTATAGAGTTTATTAATCAATGAAACCTATGATGAGCTGCAAAATATCAATATTACATTTACACATGCTTCTACACCATGCGTCGCTTTTACGACCCAATTTTTTTTTTCGTAATGACTACGCTATTGACCCAGCAAGGTCTTAACAGCTTCACCGGACTACTGCCGACCCAAGCAGCGCAAGTGCAATACGGCCAGTCACACTTGTTATCATGACGTCACGCTGTAGTCCGGTGAAGTTGTTAAGACCTTGCTAGGGCAATAGCATAGTCAGTTCGAGAAAAAAAGGGATGACGTCACGCGAAAGTATAAGTTTATCTCCTGCTAAAAAATACCCTTCAACACCACTAAAGGAGCTATCACTTCAAAAATAGTAGTATTTATTTACTAAAATCGTATACCCATCCAACAATATCGTGCAATATATTTGAACTTCGCACGAGATTCCACTCGATAAGATTTCTACTTCCGACAAGAGCTCTTACATATTGAATTCCTTTAAAAAGTTGATTAAATTCCCGTCTGACAGAGTAACATAAATTACATACGCGTAACAGAAATTTGTTTACGATATATCGGCTTACAAAGTGTGATCAATAAAAAGAGCGGCATCGAAAAGCTACCTGTAGAATACGCTCAGTCATCCAATCTCGAGGGGTTTTTCGCTAAATTGTGAACATGTCGAGAGCCTTTTTAATCTCTGTCCACCGACCGAGCTCTATGTTTAAATACACACAACAAACGTTAATGGTTTTTGAAGAGCAACTCCAATATTATTTCGGGCCTCACAATAATTTTCACGCGTTTACACAGCACCGATGAATGTTTTTGTTAGACATCTCGCTTGTTTTTCTCCGATTGTTTGGTTTAACTAGCATTGATTTCACTATTAGAGTTAACAATATTATACCGGAAATCTAGTTCTTCAACGTTTTATATTAACATAATCATAATTGAAGTGATAAATACTTATATAATAATAACTTTTATTTTAATCTATTATGTATTATATCTACGTCAATTAAGCCACACTTCGCCCAACATATTCTTGTCTTATCTGTACTTCATACTATTTTCTAAACTTCAAAAATCGCTCTAGATCAGTGTTTCCCAAACTTTTTATGCTCACTCCCATACATAATTTTTAACATTTTTTTTTCATCACTATGAGAATCAAAAAACCACTATGAAATGGATATCAAAATGTAAGTAAAATTTAAAAACATATAATGATAAACTTACTTGACATGACGACTCTAATTACCTAGTTAACATTTTGGTAACGTCAAACGAAATTATACCTAATAATTATTTACAGCACTTTTTTTAGGAATCTGCCACTTTTGTTAAATTTGTCACCGCTATCTAGCATTGCATTTAAATAACCCAAAGCGAGAGGGTTAAAGTCGTGTCGAATCCATTTTTAAATTGCCCCTCTTAACTATCAAATTGCTCCATGTGGGCGCGGGCCCCACGTTTGGAAACATTGCTCTAGATAATGTTGGCTATTTTATTAATATTGTACAGGAACATTTTGTTTGAAACTTCAAGTGCACGCTTATAAGTTTGGATTGTGCGTTATCTATCAATAATTATTGTTTAATATTGCTAATTATTTATTACCCGATTAGACCTCCCACGGCAGCGGCTCAAGCCTAGGTTCGATCCCTCTTTAGGGAGCCCTTAAGTGCGTTGCTTGCGCGATACGATGACACACAAATATACATCACCGCTACATCACTACACGATCACCCCCACACACGTGCACGCTACACGCTTACACATGAAAGTGAAAGGGTTTACTTTTTTTCCCTTATCGAACTGAAAACTCTCAATTTTCCGATAATAAATATATGGAGGAGTTGTTGAGGCGTGTATGCTTGGTACACATATGCGTTTCAACAACTCATACATATATGAATAGTTAGCTAAGATAGGTCGCGATTTTGCATGCAACAGGCAACAGTCAAGCCAAGGTGTGCCGTGTACCCTTGACCTGGTTGCCATAATAAAATCGGCAGAGTGCCTTAAGCGCTCGCCTTAGTAGTCCGCTGAAGCTGTTGAGACCATGCTCGGTCAAAAGCGTAGTCATTTCGAAAAAAAAAAATATATTAGTGTGAGTAAAGCAAATATCACTTAGATGTGGAAATTCTTACGTCGATCGCTTAGACACTGATCGAATTTATCAATTTTAAATATATAATATGTATGGATTAATATTCTTATAACACGTAAATTTTTATTTACAATCTCCCTTGACAACCCTTAATAATTCCCAATACATTTGTATTCAGCGTTTACAAATGGCGTTTCATGAATCATAGCTACTTATAATATAAAATTAATGCGGTCCGATATAAATTCGACTTCGCAGAATCTCAGTACTGAAACCCCCTAGGCTTTGATCAATCGTTTCGAAATCGCGCTATTAATTAAAAGCAGTGAATGCGGCATTAACAGTTCGCTATATCACTAATGTTTTAATCAGACGGTCCATTGTACGACAGACTGGTTTAAACGAAACAGTTTATTCAATACATGTCGCTGAAGCTCCATTACTTGGCCCATTAATTTTCTTTTGCTTTTAATTTGCTCACGCATCAATTCGTCCATAAAACCCGATACCATAACGTTCGTAATAAAATGTCTTCGTAGGCACTTAGCGGTGATCTTTTGTAGGCATGTCTTCCGGGATGTCCTCGCAAATGGAACGATCGAATGAACCGAAATCCCATCAGTCCCGAGTCAGGGTCAAACAAGTCGTTCGATTTTATGTTAGAAGTAAGGATACTAACAGCAAATCAGGGCCCTTTATGAGACTGTTTGTTGAACAGAACAAATTACTTCATTCAATTTGTGTTGCTTTATTCTTCGTATAATTTGTGATGTCACTAATATCACATTCTTAATTAACGAGTGATGCGTCTTACTTGTAATAAAATTAATATTTAATACAAAAGTACCCAAACTTTTTAAAGCGAGTATTTAATACTTTTTTTTTTTCGAAATGTCTACGCTATTGACCCAGTAAGGTCTTAACAGCTTCACCGGACTACTAAGGCGAGCGCTTAAGGCACTCAGCCGATTCCATTTAGGCAACCAGCTTAAGGGTGCACGGCACACCTCGGCCTGGCTGTTGCCTGTTGCATGCAAAATCGCGACCTATCTTAGCTAACCTAGCTAACTATTCATATATGTATAAGTTGTTGAAACGTATATGTGTACCAAGCATACACGCCTCAACAACTCCTCCATATATTTATTATCGGAAAATTGTGAGTTTTTCAGTTCGATAAGGGAAAAAAGTAAACCCTCCCACTTTCATGTGTAAGCGTGTAGCGTGCACGTGTGTGGAGGTGATCGTGTAGTGTTGTAGCAGTGATATATATTTGTGTGTCACTGTATCGCGCAAGCAACGCACTCAAGGGCTCCCTACCGAGGGATCGAACCTAGGCTTAAGCCGCTGCCGTGGGAGGCCTAATCGGCTGTATTTAATACGTATTTAGCTTTTTTGTAGCAACACGGATGAAGTATAAAAAAGTGGTGGTTGCAAACAAAACACTATGTACCTTGTAACTTTTTTAATAAAAAAATTGAACACATATTTTTTTTTTCGATCTAACTACGCTATTGACCTAGTAAGGCCTTAACAACTTCACCGGACTACTTAGGC